>MU226451.1:42756-57559 GCA_018584345.1 Thuja plicata
GTTCATGTTGAACCACTACTCATGAATTATGGGTCAATGAGTTTGACTCAAAAACTACACAGTTAAATCCTGATAGCAATATCACAATTTGACTTGCTGTGGAAAAATATCTCCTACTTATCAAAAGATGGATATTACTTAGTGGAAGCAAGTTTGGAACAAGTCAACTTGGCCTAAGTATAACTTTTTATTATCGTTCATTCTAGAAAACATTTTTTTTAGGTAGGAGAATATTTGAAAGAGAGGGTTTTACGTGCCTTCTATTTGTGTTATATTCTATAAAAAAGAGTACAATAGCTCACACCTTATCTTTTAGTGCCCTTTTACAAGGGAAATTTGGCATTTTTTGTGGGGAGTTTGGGGGAATTCTTGTTTTCATTATAGATCTCTTGATGATTTGTATAATAGCCTTGAAAGATCCCCTCCCAAGAATCCATTTCTTGATGTGGCATGGGAAATTGGTCTAGGTTTTATAATTTGGGATGTGTAGCTAGAAAGGAATCACACAATATTTTAGGAAAAATAGATGTTGGTGTAGCAACTGTGGTTTCTAGTTATTAATATGATACAAGAGACTCTAAAGGCTATGTTTGACCTTGTTGTGGAAGATGACCCCAAGGACTTGCATTTGGTTTATAATATAAGCATTTTTACGGTAAACTTTAGAGATGGTTATTGGAAGAAATAGAAGGATGGGAGAAAACATGCTAAAAAGAAAGCTCATGAAGACTATAAGTGGTTTCCCCTTTGGAGACCCTTAAGATCAACACTTATGGGTCCTCTAAAGGAAATATCATAAATGAAAGAGTTGTAGGAGTTCGTAGGGATAGCTTGAGATAGGTAATTTTTTTCCTAAGTATAAGGGTATGTAGCCTACTAAGTATATGGAGGTTCTTGATGTCCTATTGGCCTTTCAAAAAGGATGTGCTCTTGTTTGAAGAAAGATTACTTGTGAGTATCATTCACAAGTTTTTCTAGATATGCTAAAACGACAGAGGATGGACGATGTAGATTGATATTTGGCTATGGTGGGAAGGTATATTCTTAGTGTGAGTACTTCTTTGGAATCAATTTTATTTTTTCTATGTTTCCATGTGACTAGAATAGGGAAGTTGAATGCCTAGCTAAGTGGTCCTCTGATTGCTTGGAGGGTTGGAACATTAGAGAATGAGGTTAGTTATCGCTAGATTTTGTTCATGATATTGATATGATTATTAGAGATTAAATACCTAATTAGTTGTGGCATTTTGGGGGAAATTTTTGGTTATTGTTAGTAATATTTTTATTTTTGGCTGGATGCCCCTGAGATTTGTACTATTTTTCAGTTTCAAATTTTTTTCACCCCTCCTCTTCACAAAAAAATGTATTTGTTCAGTGGTGGGAATTGAATAGAAAGATCAACAAAGGAGGAAAATGGATAGAGGATAAGAACTAAAATGCACAAAGAGAAACAAAATGAAAGGAAAACATAAGGTGTAAATTTATTGAGAATATAAATAAAATATTTATTTTATTATTATAGGTGGAAAAATTATATAAACTATTTGAATTTTATTTAAATTTGAGAGGTAAGATGTAGCTAATTAAATAATTTTAAAAATGATTTAATTACTTGAGATAAATTAACTAAATAATATAAAATTAATTAATTAATATTAATATAAAATTCATAAATTAATTAAATAAAATGTTTAATTACTTATAGATTAAAAAAGGAAACAAATATTTTTTTATAGTTCACAATATCGGGTGATCTATATATCTATCTAAAAATAGTTTATAGTGCATTGGATTGCCCCAATATAAAAAAGATAATGAATTAATTAAATAATAATAAAAATTTAGTAAATAGAGAAAATACTAACTTAATTGAATAATTAAGAATTTTTTAAGTAACATGGTATCCCCTTGTTGTAGGTACACAAAAGATCCAAAAAATTAATACATTTTCGCTCTCCCCATTATTCCAATGCTCTCTCTCTCTCTCTCTCTCTCTCTCTCTCTCTCTCTCTCTATGTGTGTGTGTGTGTGTGTGTGTACATATATCTATACACATATACATATATCTATATACACATATATGTGTACACACACACACACACACACACATATAATTTCCTTCATGCTTGTATTTTACATGAAACTTCTTGGTGCTTACATTATTGTATCGCTTCTTTATAATAACCATGTTAGTGGTATTATTGGGGCATTCTATCACCCACGGTGATAAATATATACTAGTTTATGTGTTGGTATTTTATTCATTAAATATTATATGCTGATATTAATGAGTTCTTCTTTATGATTAGTAACATTTATATTAATGCAATTTTCTATTCTCCAATTTTATTTACCCTTCATATATAACCAAATAGAGGGAACACATATTATCATTAGCTCTTGATGATATCTATCAAATTGTAATACTAGACATCTTGTCATAAATAGATTCATGTCATAGATGAATATTCCCACTTGTTCAAACAATGATGACATTACATAATTATATTTTATATATTTAAAATTATCAACTAATTACGTAGAGATTGAAATTGTATAGTTCTACCTTAAATGATGACATAATCAGTTTATTGTTTGCAAATGACAATACAGATAAATTTTTTTAACAAAACTATCAAATCCCTTTTTTTTTTAGAGAAATTAAATCCACAAAGATTAGACCATTGGATTCTATTAGAGTTAAACCACTTATATGAAAATATCGTAATGCCTTCTTTAGAACTACAACAATTCCTTTGAACATGCTACTTTAGTTGATAAATATTATCTAAGCTCAATGGATTAAATTGGTTCCACAAAATAAGCCCAACCCTTTCTAGTTCTATTCAAAATATATAGCACTACTTAAAGGTATCATAATTTATCAATATGTCCAAATATATTCATAGCAAAATTTTAAAGGGAGCTTCTAGGATAAGAAATTTTTAGTCTTTACAAATTCTAATATTTTTCCCTATTCACAGATAGTGGAGCATCCCAATACTTAAGGACTCTAATTATAGAGGGTTTGGTTATCTCTAATTGTAGAGCATTTTTTTATCCCATATCTAGAGGTATGAAGAGATTTATTTCCTTATCCTAACCACTTTCCAATGTCCTCTATAATGTAAATGACCAATTATTGCTTATGGCAAGACATCCCCTAAAATGAACAAATCTTCCAATATTGCTAAGCTTGGGTATAGTTGAATCGGATCTCCTCTTACCTCATGAAAACAATAAACACGCTGAGCTAACAATAATAATTGTTTAAATTGAAAATCTCTCCACATAGGGCTTCTAGCCTATACCACTATTATAAAATTACAAATGGTCTAACCATGGTCAACATGCCACTATGTTAACTGGTGTGACTAGTGCAATGGTAGAAATTATATATTTTTAGGGAGCATAATTCCTTATAAGTATTTTAATGAAAAAAACTATTATTCTTCATCTAAAAATGAATATTGAGAGATATGTTTTCACCATGTCACTATAAGGGAGTAGCATCAATATGATATCAACAATTACACATGGCTAATCAAATTGCATGATTGCTTGTTTATCTTCAATCTAATCAAGCATGTTGAACTAGACCTATAGGATGTATACAACAACATGTATTTCTTGTAACAAGCACCCAAATGTGTTTATCAATACTACTAGGTACCAATTGTAGATTATTGGAAATCTAGATAGTTAAATATTTTTTTGAAGTATAGAATCCACTATATTGTACATGCATGAATAAACATTGAGTTTATGCATAAATGGAAAATCATTGTATAATAATTTTACAATTTTTAAGATGGTCATCGAAAATAATCATAATTACTATTAAAAATAAACATCATGAAAAAGAGATTATTGAAAGTAGAGCTAAAGATGTTAGTTTACTTTATTCATTTCAACATAAAATAGTTTATTTCTTTTATCAATATGAATACATTTTAATATATAATTCACAGCTATTTATTTGTGCATGAAAGATTGTTCATACAAAAAAGTTAAAAATATTTATAATATGCTTGAAAATTTATTTCATATATAAATATTTAAAAGATTATTAAATATGTAAACAACTTTAATGAACTATATTATTATAAGGACTCAACTTATGTAATTTCATACTAAGTATCACATTAAATTGTGCGGCCAATTATTATTTTTTAAATATTAGCAATGATAATTTGAAGGATGTAGGTAAAGTGCTTGTTGTAGACACCTAGATGGTGCTGAGTTCAAATGTTCTACTATACCTAAAAAATAAAAAAAAAGATCTTGTTAGATACACAAAATATGTATATTGATGTTGTGGCTTAAATCGTATAGAATTTTTCTTGTTTATGATTAATTAAAATAATGTTAATAATGCACATTTGGAGAGCAGAGATTCCTAATTTTCATAAATGGTAAGCCAAAAAATGGCATGTGATTTTCAAATTGAAAGGGATTTTGGTGCAGGAGAACCTAAGGATGGAACTCTCATTTTTTGTTTTGAAAGAATTTCAGATGGTCTAGTGTTTTGATAGTGTTGTTTAGGAAAGATTGGGATTGAATTGAAATGTTTTATGAGAGTTTTGGTGTTGTGTTGTGTGTTTTGGGTCCAAGGGACCTTTATGATGTCCTCATGGACAAAATAGGATAACACATGGTTTTGGAAAACATGATGCTTAAATATAGATTTTTGGGGTGTATTAGGTCTTAGGGCATGGTGTTTGACCTTATGATGTCCAATCATGAAGTTAGAATATTGAAAGAGAAAAATGTTTAAAAGTGAAAAATGTTGCTTGAGCAACATTTGCAACTTTCAAATGTTGCTCAACAACATTTTGCTAAAACGTTGGTTTGTGCCTAAATGCAGTTATGGGTGAGTTTGAGAAGTTGTCTGGGATAGAATAAACCTATTTAAGGACTTCCATGACATTTTAATTTGGTTGGACTTTTTCTGGTTACAATTTCCAAGCAATACAAAGATGTAGTTATTGTACTGTCACAGTGTTCGCCATTTTGTCTTAAAAAATGTTTTAGGGAACCTTATGAGACACTTAACAAAGGAGTATGAACAAGCACGGGATAATGTCCTGCAACAGGCAGAGTATGTTTACAATGAAAGTATAAATAAGACCACTGGTAAAAGTCATTTTTTAGTAGTTTATGGTGTTCACCCCAGAGGAATTTGTGAACTTAAAGACTTGGGAAGCATGGAGGGAAAGAGTGGACATGTTGAAGACTTCTCCCAATAAATGAAGGAAGTACATGACCAAGTGAAACAAACACTCACAGAGGCAACAAAGAGATTTATAACTAAAGTGGATGTAAAGAAAAGGGATTTTCACTTTGAAGTGAGGAATTTTGTGATGATACATTTGAATAAATCCAGATTGAAGAAAGATATACATAGAAAATTGTAGATGGAGATGATAGGTACATACAAAATATTATCCAAATATGGAGAAAGTGCATATAAAATTAATCTACCTCTAGAGTTAGAAATCTCACTGGTGTTCAATGTTCAGGACTTAGTTTCTTACAAAGGTCCACTACCAACAGAAACAAAGATTACTAGTGATATGGGAAAGATTTTAGTGGATGTGCCCTTACAAACTAAACTCAAGCCAAAAGAAGCAAAGGTACTCGACTCCAGAATTAAGAAGAAGACAAGACATGGTCAATGCATGGAACACCTCATCAAGTGGCAATATCATCCTGAAGCAGAGGCTACATGGGTTTCTTAAGAAGAGTTTAAGAAGTTGGGATTAGATCTTGCAATACTCATTCCAAGAGTAACTTAACTTCTTTATCCAAGGAGAGCATGGTGCAGGAGCACCTAAGGATGGAACCCTCTTTTTTTTGAAAGACCTTCAGATGGTCTAGGGTTTTGATAGGTTGTTTAGGAAATATTAGGATTGAATTAAAATGTTTTAGGAGATTTTTGGTGTTGTGTTGTGTGTTTTGGGTCCAAGGGGCCTTTGTGATGTCCCGATGGACAAAATGGGATAAAAAATGGTTTTAGAAACTACGATGATTAAATGTACCTTTTGGGGTGTATTAGGTCTTAGGGCATGGTGTTTGACCTTATGGTGTCCAATTGTGGAGTTAGAAAAGTGAAAGATAAAAACTATAAAAAGTGCAAAAAGTTGCTTGAGCAACATTTGCAGCTTTCAAATGTTGTTCGACAACATTTTGATAAAATGTTTCTTTGTGTGCAAATGTAGTTATGGGTCATTTTAAGTAGTTGTACAAGGTAGAAGAAACTTATTTAATGACTTCTATGCCATTCTAATGAGGTTGGACTTTTTCTAATTACAATTTCCAACAAATAGAAAGTTGCAGTTACTGTACTAGACCATAATTTTTGTCATTTTTTGTTAGCAAGTATTAGAAATGGATTGAATTAGCCTTATTTTAGATGTAATTAGGTGTTCCTTATTGTTTTAATATTATTCTGGATTAGATTATCTCAGATATTTTTTTTTCCGTTGTAGTTAATTGTTATCCTTGCTCTAGGGTCATTAGACCAGTCAAGGTTATAAATAGTAAAATGGCTCCTTAGGGATCTCTGGCTGTGGAAAGTAAATTTGCCTTGAAGGAATGAAAGAGGAGTCTTTGTACATTATTTTTTCATTTTTTGGTTGCAGAATTTGCAATGGTGAATTTTGAGCTCTTGCCCTAGATGAGCTTGGCTATAGCCTGACTAGGGACAATAGAAGAAGAGAGTGTTGTAATTGCAAGGTAGGATTGGATGGAGAGATCCAATGCATGGAGAGAAGTCTTGGTAAGGTGATAAGACACTGTAAAAAATGGTGGAGGCCGATAAATCCATTTCATCTAGTTTTGTGGTGTTTTGCAACAATTAGGCCCATTATCCCTATTTTAAGGACTCAGTCTCTAAGAGTTTTGAAGTACCATACAGATGACTTGAAAACCTCTAACCCTAAAAATATTTTGAGTTTCCAAAAAGGGTATCTAGATCCAAGGTCAGTTGTGGGTTTTATTCGTGAAGTTTGAGAGTTATTGTAGTTTAGGAACCTGATTAGGGCTAAAAGGAATCACTCTAGCCCTACTTCTTGAAATAAGGAATTTGATTAATGGATGGATGAGCTATGGAATTAAATCTTTAAGAATGGTGTAATAGACAAGCATGAGTCTGAGGCTTACCCTTTAAGTGTCTGTGAAGTGTGTGAGGATTTGTGGTGGAATCTTCCCTTGTAGGTTCAATGAGGTGTGAACTAATTATTGGTAGTAAGGTTCTTGGAGAGAAGGGAAATGAGCCAAGTGTTCTACCATTAGCTAGGGTTGGAGAAGAAGCCCTCATATTTCTAGAGAAGGGACCTAGGAGTGATTCAAGCTGACTTGGTTAAGAACCGCCCTATCAAATTTTAATTAAGAATGTTTATAAGGTGAAATTTGAATTGATATATATCAATAAAAATATGATATAACATTTTTCTGATTGTATCTTGTAATGTCTGTTTTTGCTCATTATATGGATCAATTTAAAAAATGAATCTATATTAAATTAGTATATAGAGAAACTTTTTTTTATGGATGTTCAGATGCGCGAGCAAGACTTCTTTAGCTAATAACCAATTCGCCCTAGGCATGATCTCGACCTCATCCCTTATGATGTCGGAGTCTTTGTACTTAGAAAGATTTGATCCCTAGTGGGATCATTTGGAACCATTCAACTTCACCACTAGACCAAGGGCCCATTGACTATATTAGATTTGAAATTAATATAATTTAAAACATTTAAGAAAAAATATATTAGTTGTTGGATGAAGGATCTATTAATATTGAATTATAGATTAAAATAATTAGTTGTTGGACAAAGGATCTATTAATTTTGAATTGTAGATTAAAATAATTTAAAACATTTTGAGAAAAAAATATATTAGTTGTTGGACAAAGGATCTATTATTTGATATAAAGGAAATAATAGACATGCTAAGTGGAAACCCGATATTGACAAGGATAATGAAAAGATTTCTGATTTTAATAAAGGGATATACGATAGAATAATAAATATGTATAACAAAATAGGCATAATAAACTGTTTACAAAACGAGAGGAAAGTTTTTTAGGATTAAAGCTGATAATTGATAAGAAACAAAGAAGTTGCAGGTAAAATTGAATCAAGTCGTTATAAGTCGATTATTATGATTTACCGGATCTTGAATAAACTTTGAAGATCCCATCTTTGAATGAAATTTTCATGCCTGGCCTTGTAGCCATTATAGTGTAACAGTTTCATTATTTGAAAAAGATAAACACTTCAAAAATTGTAATCAATGTCATGTATAATTTTTTACTAAAGGAGGTCAATTTAATCATTATCTTTTAAATAGTCTTGATATATACATGTATGCTAGCTCGCAAAACCATTGGATTTTTACAACCGGACAGACACCAAACTGTGTAAAAGCCCAATTTAGCGGGCTGATTAAGAACTCCATGGGAGTAAGTGGGTGATCAATTGGAAGAAAGGGTGTTCAAGACTGCGATTCTTGTAGAGATAAGAAACTTGGATAGCTGGTTGATTTTGAAGACCCGCCTGGCAATGTAACGATATATAACCCCACTTTATGCGCCTCCTTCCCATTCTCGCACATGCTTTCCACCCCTAAAACAACACGTACTCAACCATTGTAGGTTATACACAATAAATTTATTCATAATTGTAGTGTGACAATGGAATCACCTGTAATGTGCCTTAGCTTTTAGCAAGAGCTTAACATGAACGTGCAATCTCAATACTTATTGATGAATTATTTATGTTATATACCAGGTTTTGTTATCATGGAAGCACGTAATAAAACAAAATTATAAAAAGCAGCAGGAAGCTCATAATTGATGCTTAAAGGGTGACAATAAGATTCTTTTACCTAAGCATCAACATAGTCTGATGTTTATTTAAGATCATTACGGCACTAAATTGATTTAGCTATAGAGAACCAGGTATAAATCATGACATGGAAATAAATAAATATTGTGAACAGATGCATTTGTGCATGAAAATAGAAGAATCCTATCTCAATGTGTAAATTGACATGACATCTCCGTGTGTACAACCTTAATCTTTCTAAATTTAAATTTTCATGTTTTTTAAAAATTAGAATCTACATACAATTTTATTTTTAATTCTGAATCAATATTAAAAGAATAAAAAGAGAGATAAATCTTTAAATCGTGGTATTCAAGACCAATAAGGTTAATTTAAGGTGAGTAGTATAAAATTTGATGTATTACTCGTATAGCACGTGTTTTTTTCTTCATTTTTAGTGCTTCCTTTTGTTTACAATCAATGATCTAGGCACTCTAATGTTTTTGATAAAAGCAGCAGCAAGAGGGTGGTGACCCGAGGTACAATAGGAAGCTAACTAGGACAGAATCAACTGCATATTAATTCAACCTAGAAAGCAGCATGAAGCAAGTAAATTAATCATCTACTTCTATCAAAAACCAATATCATAAAGCTATATCAGTATAAGCGTAAAGTATCAGAACCCCACATACGGATAGTATCAAGTTTTAGCAGCCAAAAAATTAAACCATGTCACGCAGGGCTATTAACCAAAATTAAAGTATTAAGCTTAAAACTGTAATTAAAAAAACTAGCCCAGTCATAGGGCTTTGGGGTAGAAATGCTACAAAACACATTACCACCCCAGTCCATCAGCAGATTAATTTTTCATCCCATAAGTGCTTGGAAAGCAATAGGTCAGCCCACTCCTCGTTTTGAAACTTGAAGAGTTCACGGTTTCCTTCAGCAGACTCCTTCCCAATAGAGCTCATCTCGTTCAGCAAACAGAGGGTAGTAGATGAAGCATGCATAACCTTGAGCACAAATATGCTGGCATCTTCCAACCTCCTGTTAGTATTGTCCAGGTCCCCGCTCAGCTTAACCACTGTGTTTTCCAGATTAACAATGTGGTACTTGATTTTTCCAACCAAGCCATTTCCCGCAACACATTTGGGGTTCTCAGCCATAGTAACGGGGGCATTATCTTCCTTGCCCTCTTAAGCCACGATATTGTTGGTAACATCCCTCCCCTCCTTATGGTTAGAATTGTTCTTCTCCTCTTCCTGGCTGAGAGATCCCACTGAGACATCCTCCTAATCAAATTATTCTTTCATTTCTCTTTTCTCCTTCTCCTTGACAAGATGAGAGGAACGACGAGCATTAGTAGGTTGACAGTTGGTATTCTAAGGGCAATCCAGGTTAATGTATTTTTTTTGCATTTTTTAGAAGGCTAGGGTGAATCCTCATGGTTTAGGTCATGTTTGGAACCAACCTGAGAGCCAGGGGTATGGTGGGTTTTAGAGGATTCATGACTAGCAGCAGGGGTGCAGCATCCTATGGAGCCTAAGGGCATAGGGAGACCCTGGTTAAGGGAGACCGAGGGTGACATATGATGATGGGCTGCTTGGGTGATTTCCAGGATATGAGGAAGGCAGAGGGCACAGTGGAAATTGTAAATTCTAAAAATTAGCCCCTCGTGGAGGTAAACAAGTTTCCTCCCCAATGATAAAGACTCATTCACAGCAGCCATAGTCAACTCCAAAGAGTGTAACAGATAAACTGTAGGCACTCTAATGTTTTTGATATTAGCAATAGCAAGAGGGTGCTGAGCCGAGGTACAAAGAAGCTAACAGAACAGACTTAACAACATGTTAAATCAGCAAAGTCAGCAGGAGATAAACATGAACATCATCTACCTCTATCAAAAACCAGAAAAAAAAGCTAAACCAATAGTGGTAAGTGTTCCAAAAGTAAACAGTATCATAGTTTGACAACCAAAAAAAGATACGAAGCCACACAGGGCTATTTAACATAAGTAAGGTCTTAAGCTTAAAATTGAACTTAAAAAAATTAACCAAAATATAGGGCTTGGGGTCCGCAGTGTGACAACACCCCAACCTACACTTCACCTTCAGCTGGATCCCTTCCCATCCCATAATCACTTTGACAGCAGCAGGTCTGCCCACTCCTCATTGAGAAACTTGAAGAGTTCTCTGTTTCCTTCCATCGACTCCTTCCCAGTCGAGGCTTTCTCATTCAGTAGACATATGATAGTGGAGGAGGTATGCAAGAATTTGAGAGTGAACTTGCTAACATCTGCCAGCCTCTTCTTTATGTTGGCCAAGTCCTCATTCATTTTGGCCACCAAATTCTCTAGATTAATAATCTGGAACATAATTTTTCCAACAAGGCCAGTGCCCACAACAGACTTGGGGTTGTCAATCCTATTATTCGGGCTAGAAACATCCTTACCCACATTGGCCACAATGTCTTGTTTATCAAATTTTTTGTCTTAATGTTATGTATTAGTCTGGTTGTCATCCCTGCTAGGGGACTCAACCGAAACATCCTCTTTATCAAACAACCCCTTCATAGCCCGTTTCCCTTTTTCTTTGGAAAGCCAAGAAGACTGGCGGGTACTAGTGGGTTGAAAGTCAACATTTTGGGGGAAGTCCAGGTTAATATAGATCTTTTTGCACTTTTTAACAGGCTGGGGAGAGTCATCCAGGGTCAGATCATGCTTGCTTCCCATACAAGGTGTAGGGGTTGGGTGGATACCATAGGAATTAGGGCTAGTAGCAAGGCTAGAGCCATCAATAGAGTCACCAGGTGAGGGAATGCCTTGGTTGAGAGAGACCGAGGGGGAGAAATTTGGTTGAGAAAGTTGGGTGATTTCCACAATGGGAGGAGGGCAGAGAGCCTGGTGGAAGTGGTAAATCTTGAAGATAAGCCCCTAGTGAAGATAAATGGGTTTTTTGCCCAGGGAGATAACCTCATTCATGGCAGCCACCGTATTCTCTAAAAAGTGCAGAAGGTAAAAAGACATGGAAATTAACAGTTTATGCCTAAGATGATTAAGAAAAGGAAGGTGATAGTTGTAGAACGTACCAAACCTACCCTCCAAGGTGAAATATTTCATTATGACCTTGCACATCTTTGGCCAAAATTCAAGAAGATTAGTCATGCTATAACCCCCATTCTTAGACACAAGTTTTTCATCATTAGAAAAGAACTGGTCGAACTCTGTTTTGGCCTGGGTTTTAGTGGTTTTCTTCCACTTCTTACCTGTGGTTGCCATGCCCGTGGCTTTACCAATCACCTCCTTTTTAATCTCAAATGTGATACCATTAATGGTAAATCTTCTCTCACTCCAGCTATTGGTGAACTGACAAGAAATTATCTCATCATGCCCTGCCAAACATTTCATGAAGGGAATAATCCCACCTTCTTTAAAAAAATACATCATCATCGGGTCTGAGGTGAACTCTTCCTCGATTCTTTCAAGTTCAATCCTATGGTGATCCCCTCCCATATGTTTAGAGTAGTTCAAAGCGGCCTTCACCCAAGACTTCCACACCCAGTAAGAGCCAAAACCCTTCTCAGCACAAAACCATAAAAAAATAGAGCATGAAAAGAAAGCAGAGCTGTTGTGTGAAGTGGCAAAAATGGGGCAATAACTAGGCCTTAAGCATCTATCATTTTATATATGAAACCTGCTAAAATAATTATCTTTAGGCACAAAAATCACCGCCAAGGCCATCACCGGGGTTAGCACATGGGAGCGGCATTGTAACCCATAATTACAATCAAAACAATCTTCGTCATATCTCTTAATAATCACCATAAATCTCAGATGAATCTAATGGCATAAAAAGACATAATGACATTTTATGAAGGGAGTGACGCAAGCGATCCACCTCCTCTGCCAAAAAAATTTGAGGATCCTACATTCTGCGGCCACATGGCCTTTCCAAATGCAATAACCAGCCAAGCTCAAATGGATATTGCGCTGGGGTCCGCCTTTTAGCGCCCAAATCAAACTTTGATTTTTAAACATTTTGATTGTTATTGTTTCTTCCGCTCATTTCCTGCCCAAGCAGGTCCTGAGTAATTTTTGGTACCTGATTAGCAGTGCACCAACAACGTAAGCCAACCATCTGCAACCCCTCGGCCACCATGGAATCAGTGACATAATTCCCTTCCCTGTAAATGTGCCTTATGGTGGACTCAATAAAGCAAAGCAGTAACCCCTTAATATCTGATAGGATAGGGTCAACTCGCCATTCGGCCAAGGAGTAACCACAAACAGCCTCAATAATAACCTTGGAATCCCCCTCGATCTCAATCCTGGAGTAGCCACAGTTAACAGAGAAATTTAATCCCCATAGGAGTGTCATAGCCTCTTCCTAGTTAAACGAGTGGACAATGAGGGGGCTACCATAAGCTGCAACAAATCTCCCCCATTGATCTCTTATAATTCCCCCTCTAGCCTGTCTGCCACCCCGGGCAACCCTATCAAAGTTGAGTTTGTACTAGTTTTCCTGAGGAGGGGCCCAAGCAGTCGCCTTTTTGGCTCTAAGTTTAGAGTTGTCAAATATGTCAAACCCCTTGCCAAGACCCCAGACCTTAGCAATATTCCAATCAAATTTAGTGGGGGTGGAGGGGAATAGGGCTTTTCCAGTTTCCCAGCAGCAGGTTTTCCTGTAAAAGTTTAAAGCCGGTATAAAATACATCCTTCGAATTGAGTTCATTATCTTTGAAATCCTATTGTTGCGTTCCTTCCAAATTACCCAACAAAAAATCGAGGGGATTTGGTTACTCTAATGTTAATATAGTGTTGCAAGTGATATATTTTGTTCAAGTTTTTCATTGCATTAAGAAGAAAGCAAAGATTGTCGCTTGTAGGTCAACCCCTCTTACATAGAGGTTTACTCATTTAATTTTCATCATTTTTCTGTAATAGAATAATATTCAACTTATATTAGATGTTTATTTTATTGTTTCATGAGTAAGTGGAGTGGAATGAAGATATGTTCTTACTAAATGAGAGAAAATTAATTTTAAGGCATTGAGAAATGATCATGTATCATTATAAGAATTTTTTCGCATATTTTTGTGGAATGCTAAATTGAAGAGATTCAAAATTTTCCCATATGCTTGAAAAAATGTTTTGGATAGAATTATATTGGTGCCAACATTACTTATACAATTAATTAATAAACAGTTGTTTTTGATAGAAAAAAAGAAGCAAAAGGGTGCTGGCCCATAGAACAGGGGACTGGAGGCACATTAACAGCAGGTTAATGGCACAGTCACAGAGAGTAGTAGGATTTTACTGTTAACTGTTAACACCAGCATCTAAGCTTTTACCTCTATCAAAGACAAATATCACAGTTTTGCATAAAAGTAATAAACTAAAGTAACTAACAGCCATAACCACCAACGAAATAAAGTTCCAGGGCCACGCAGGGCCAGTCCAAAAGCAGTAATTAAACTTAACAATACCCCTCCAGACAAAACAAGGGAACAGAGGAACCTGTCTAACAAAAATATAGCACATCATGAAACAACAAGTTAACTTTTTCCTCCTAACTGCTTGGAAAGCAGTGATCTTGCCCACTCTTCCTGCAGGAACAGGAAGAGGTCTCTGTTATCTGCATTGTCCTCTAGCTTTCCACCCGATAGCTTTTCCTGCACATTACAGAGGGTTAGGGCAGAAGCATGCATCACCTTCAGGGCGAATTTGGTAGACCTCCTTTGGAGATCCCAAAGGTCCTGCATTCCATTCTTTATCTCTGCAATATCTTTTTCAACCTTCGCGAACCTGCATTTAAGGGTGCCCGCAAGGTTATACTTGTCCTCCACGTCCGGCGAAGTAGGATTATCCAGGGGGTTTCCAAGAGGGTCTCCTTTGGGGCTTCGGGTAGGGGAAAGGCTGATGTCTCTGCTAGGGTTAGATTTGGGGGTATTCTCTGCCGGGCTTCTGAAGCCATC
>MU226451.1:65462-91514 GCA_018584345.1 Thuja plicata
TATTTCATCTTCTGATTCTTAACGGTTTAATGACAATATGCATTCGAATCTAAATTTTTTTTTCAAAATTTAGAGTACAATGTCCGTTCAGGCAAAAAAGTGTAACCCACTATTGTGGGTTCACCCTCTGATCAGCATCTCGAATTGGTCCTTTGTATGCTATCAAATCTGCAATGTTGAAGACCGGTGACGACCCAATGTCTTCAGGAAGCTCCACCTTTTATGCATTGTTTCCATACTTTGCAAGTATCTTACATGGACCTAGCCTCTTCATCTATAGCTTGTGAGGAACACCTTTTTGTAGCCTATGTTTGTTCAAGTGTACCATCATAAAGTCTCCAATCTGAAACTGAACATCCCTCTTTGTTGCATCCACCTTTTGCTTTACCTTTTTAGCATTCTCAATCAAGTTCTTTCTCACACTTTCATGTACTTCCCTCATTGAATGAGAAAATTCCTCAGCATATCCACTACCATGCATTTTTTCCTTCAATTCTCTAAGCTCAAAAATCCCTATTGGGTGAAATCCATAAATGATTTCAAAAGGACTCTTACCAGTTGATCTATTCACTGGTATCATTGTATGCATATTCAGCTTGTCCAATGAGTTGGTCCCATGCTTAACCATACTCTTTTTTGAGACATCTCCGCAAGTTACCCAGACTCCTATTGACTACCTCTGTTTGGCCATCTGTCTGATGATGATAGGTAGATCCAAAAGACAAGTTAGTGCCCAACTTTTTCCATAAGGTCTTCCAAAAATGGCTCATGAATTTGGTGTCCTTGTTGGAAACAATACCAAGTGGGAGTCCATGGATCCTCGCCACTCCACTAAAAAATAGTTGAGAAATGTTACAAGCATCATGAATAGTCTTGCAAGGTATAAAATGTGCCATCTTGCTAAATCTATCTACAACAACAAAAATATTGTCATATCCCTGCCTTGTTCTTGGCAAACCAACTACAAAATCCATGCTTATGCATTCTCATGGTCTGGTTGGGATTGGGAGTGGCTGGTAAAGACCTGCATTAGAAGATGTGCCCTTTTCTTTTTGACACACTACACAACTCTTAACATGTTGTCTAACATCTCTATTCATTCTAGACCAAAAATAGAACCTAGTGAGTAGCTCTTGAGTCTTACTGACTCCAAAATGACCACTAAGTGCTCCATTATGTTTTTCTTGGATCAAATTATCTCTCATAGACCCTTTAGGATCACAAAGTTGACCTCCTTTAAAAAATAAATCATTCTGCAAAGTATATTCAGAAAACTCACCATGAAAGTTGTTTTTAAACTCCTTGCATACCTTGTAGATTTGGGAAAAATCCTCATCTTCAGCATATAGGTCTTTGAAGCTATCAATGCCTATGCTTTTTAGCTGAACTTCTTGGGCTGTGAGAAGCCTTCTTCTCAATGCATCAACAACATTATTATGTACTCCCTTTTTATGCTTGATATTGAACGTGTAGGCTTGTAGATACTCCACCCACTTCATGTGTTTGCTGGTAAGTTTGTCTTGAGAGTTAAGGAAGCTGAGAGCTTGGTTGTCAGTATATACTATGAGCTCCTTTGGTAGAAATTAGTGCCTCCACTTCTTGAGTGCTTGGACTAGAGCATACAACTCTAAGTCATAAGAATATTACTTCTTCTTTGCATCATTTAGCTTCTCACTATGGAAAGCTATTGGTCTTCCTTCTTGGCTTACGACATCCCCAATGGCCACATTACTTGCATCACATTCTACTGTAAAAATCTTATCAAAGCTTGGAAGAACTAGAGTAGGCAACTCTGCTATCTTCTCCTTGAGTGTTTCAAACCCTTTTTCTGCTTGTGGTGTCCATTTAAAATTTGTCTTCATCCCACCTTTAATGATGTCTAACATAGGTGCACAAATCCCACTAAAATGTCTAATGAACTTTCTATAATACTGAGCTAAACAATGGAAAATTCTCACCTCAGTTGCAGCCTTGGGAGTAGGCCAACTTAGAATGGCATCCACCTTTTCTTGGTGCATTTTAAGGTTACCCTATGACAAAACAAAACTGATATATACAAGCTCCTGCTTCATGAAGTCACACTTCTCCAAATTGATCATTAGCTTTTCATTATACAATTTATTGAAAAAAAAATTCAGATGCCTAATATGCTCCTCCTTAGTTCTTCTGAAAACTAAAATGTCATCTAGGTAGACAACAACAAATTTACCAATACATTCTACTACTACCTCATTCATCAACCTCATAAAAGTTGAGGGAGCATTAGAAAAACCAAATGGCATTACAAGCCATTCATACAAACCTTCTGTAGTTTTCAAGGCTGCCTTCCATTCATCTCCTTCATTGATTTTGATTTGGTGGTAGTCGCTCTTAAGATCAATCTTGTTGAAGTACCTTGCCTCCCCTAAACAATCCATTAGGTCTTCAATTCAAAATATTGGAAACCTATACCTAATGGCAATTCTATTTATGGTTCTAGAATCAGTACAAAGTCTCCAAGCTCCTCCTTTCTAGGTGCTAAAACAATAGAGACTGCACATGCTTATGCTCTTTTTAATTAGGCCTTGGTCTAATAACTCTCTGATTTGCTTGGTTGTTTCCTCATTTTGTTGAGGGGTCATCTTATAGGGAGCTTTGTTGGGTAAGGTAGCTCCTAGTATGAAGTTAATCTTGTGGCTAACAAGTCTCTTAGGAGGTAGGGGAGTGGGCTGGCCATCATTGACAATATCTCTATACTCTTCAAGTATTTCTTTTACCTCATTCGGTATTTCTGATTTCTTGACAGCAGCTTCATCTTTTGGCTTTAATACTAAAGAAAATCCAACTCCTTCTCCTTCTCCTAGAGTCTTCAAGAACTCCTCACCAACCATGAGCACACTTTGACTTGATGTCTTCATCTCTCCTTCTTCTATTAGTGACTAAATTTTGAAAGTCACTCCATATTTCTTGAATGAGTATGCATTCTTGGTTCCATCATGCATGGCTTTCCTATCAAATTGCCATGGCCTTCCAAGTAGAAAGTGGCATGCATCCATGGGAAGAATGTCATATAGAACTCTGTCTTTATACTTGCCAATGGTGAACTCTACCCATGCTTGTTCTCCTACAAACACATGTTGTCCTTTGTTGAGTCATGTAACCTTGTATGGGTTTTCATGTGGTATCCTTTCAAATTTAATTTGCTGGCTGCCTCTTCACTAATGATATTATCAGTTGAGCCTAAATCAATAATGAATCTACACACCTTCCCTACGATCTTGCACTTCACTCTAAAGAGTGCTCTCCTTTGGCTTGGTTCTTCTTGGCTTGGCTCTCTGATTAAGGTCCTCCTTATCACGAGGTTCTCACCTTCTTCTGATTCCAATGGTACGTTAGATGGCTTTCTGCTGCAACTTGATTCTTCTTGGACATAGTTAACTCTCTTTCCACCTTCTTGAGAAGTAGAACCTTTTTTAGGACACCGATATGCAGGATGTCCAAATTGCTGACAGTTGTAACACTTCATTGAAGAGAAGTAAGATCCTCTTCCTTGGTTATTAGTTCTTTCTCTTGAACTACTATTTGAACCTCTTCCACGGTTATAACCACCTCTTGTGTTATTGGATTCTCCTTGATTCTCAGTGAGTTTGGACTCACTCTGATTTCTTCCTCCATATCCTCCTCTATGACCTCTGATGTCTCTTCCTCTTCCTCTGCTATTTGAATCTTTCTTCTTGAATTTTTCCTCCACCTTGAGGGCTAGCTGGTAACATTGGTGTATAGTCTTGGGGTTTAAGAGACTAATTTCCTCTTGGATAATCCACTTGAGTCCATTCAAGTACCTAGCCACTTTCAGGCTTTCTTCTTCCATCACATGCGACCTTAAGCATAGTTTGTGAAATTCTTCGGTGTAGGAATTGACTTCTAAATATTTTTTTCTCAGATTATGTCTCTTTTTGTGCAAATCCACTTCATAATCATCAGGAAGGTAAGTTTCCTTCGTCTTGGCCATCATACCTTTCCAACTGGTTATAGGGTTCTTTCCTTCTTTTACCCTCTCATCTTGGACAAACTTCCACCAAGTGAGAGCAGTTCCTCTCAACCTTGTCTTGGCTATTCTTACTTTCTGAGCTTCGGTCACATTATCACAATCAAAGTGATTTTCAAGACCTTCTATCCATTCCATGATTAATTTTGGTTCCATCTTGCCACTAAATAGAGGCACACATTCTAAGGACTTACCACTCATTGCCTTCAATTCTTTCAAGAATGGCTCTTCTTGAAGCACAGGGTCTAGCTCTGGAATAATGTCTTTCTCTGCCACTACTTTACCCTTTCCATTAGCTTCTCTCATCCGTTCCCTGACTGCTGCAATCCTAAGCTGCACTTCTTCCAACTTAGTTACCATTTTGGCTAACTGTTCCTTCAGGAGTCTATTCTCCTCCTTTTGCTCTTCCACATCTTTTGCGAGTTCTACGTTGCTCACCATCTTCGATGGGTCGACAGACGTTTCTATAGATAGCATCCAAACAACACACCCAAATCTTTTAGGGCTCTGATACCAATCTGATGTGGACAGAAGTCTTGTTGTTTCTAAAGAACCAGCTTGGTTCTGTTCTGAGATCTTTCTCCTAGATCCCTTAGGGTATTCACAACCCTAAAATGAAGTAAGCCACTCTCAACTTTACCTCCTCTTTGAGACTCAGTCCCACATCGAAATGCTTTTCATCTTCTTCTTGCTGAACCTACACAAATAGATTCATTCTACTTGCTTATTCAATGTTTTCTAAACATTGCTTTCATTCTCTTCCCTAGCCGGACTATTACCAAGATCGCCTAGGGTAAGATCTCTAGACTCTTTGATGTTTCTTCTCCTACATAAAACAAAAAGGAAACTATGTACAAGGGCTCCTCTCAAGTTCCATCCCAACACATGATCCTCACCATGGATTCAAGAATCTTGAGGGGGCATTACTGTTTACAACCCAGAATGGGTGAAGAACTAATATCTTGCAAAACAAAAAAAATAAAGTAACTAATCTACTTGCATGCAAAAGGAACCACAAAGAAAATTGATATCCACTAAACACACAGTCTGTAACTTTTCATTACTGGAAACAAAAACAAAACAATACAATAATATGCAAATCTCTAACTTTCCTGTAGCTTCTTTTCTTCTACAATCTCTAGTCTCCAGATCTCTAAAAATGAATGCTTGGGATGTTATTAGTAACCATCCTCTCATAGGAAAAAACCCTAACGGTCCACTCATTCACAAGAATCTCTTCAGGAAATGTTACACTAACCATACTATCCATAAAAGACAAGATCCACTTTTCACTGGCCGTTACGACTGAATATTGCCGAGCACTAGTAATACAAAGTCGAGCTCTAGTGTTGGCCAAGATGGTAGTGCTTGCTGAGCTGGTAGTGCTAGCCAAGCTAGAAGTGCTGGCCGAGCTGGTAGTGCTTGCCGAGTTGGAAGTGCTTGCCGAGCTAGAAGTGCTAGCCAAGCTAGCAATGCTTGCCAAGCACTAGTGATACCAAGAGCTTATCCAAAGTTCCCGATGCCTTGGTTGGATTTCCAGAGGCTTACAACCTACCTGACACACACACAACTAAAGGAAACTAAACAAGCAACCTATCTAGACAATGATTGACCTAGTCATATCCATCTTAGGGAAAAAAAAATGACCTTCTAAGGTCCACACAAACTCTCTTGACTTGTCTAGAGTTAGTACATTCCATAAATAAAGAGATAGGGGTTTGAGTTAGGTGTGCTCCTGCACAATAATTTTCAAGACATTTTTTGTTTAAATTGTCTTGATTTGAGACAGAAAAAAAGTTGCATATTGTCTCAAAAGTTGTCTTTAAACTGACGTCTCAAATGATTGTCTTAATAAAACAATTTTGTAAAGACAATATGAAACATAAGTATTTTTTAGATCTTTAGAGACAATTTCACTTTTGTCTCTTTAGAGACAATATTTCTTTAATCCCAACTATTGTCTCTAGAGCGACAATATGAAAAAATGTACATAAAAAAAATAAAATTTATTTTAAATATTTGTTTAGAGTGTTTTTCAATATTCAATGTTTTCAAACAATAATGGTACAATATTCACTATCATCATTTTCAATATTTAGTTTCTTACAAAATGCTTGCCATAGTAGCATGACGAACTAACTTGACCAAAAATGTTATATTAACTATAATTGTCTTCAATGTTTTGTATCTTACAAAATGATGTGGGAGTTCCTCCACAACCAAAACAATATACCGTGTAAATGGCATAACCATTATTGAATATTGACACTAATTTCCCAAACACTACAACCTCGTAGTTAAGTACTTAAACTATCCCAAATTCCGCCTTACTACACATTTCCACCAAGTTTAATGGTGTAGCACAAGACCTCCTTGATTTTACTACATATTTTTATGAAAACAATCATAAATAAATGTTCCATTTTGAACATGATGGAGGTATATTTTTTTTCAGCATGCCATATCTAGAATGACCACTTGTAGATGCAATTATCCAGCAATGTTTTTTAACTGAACAAGAGGCATCTTATATTCTTCATGTGTCTTTGTAGCCTGAAAGATAGAAAAAATTCAAACAAACAAGAAGCATCTTGTATTCTTCATGTTTCTCATATAGCCTAAAAGATAGAAAATAAGTGTAAGAATACGACATAACTAATCAAATGATGTTGCTCATATATGCAAAATTGAATAACAGAGAAAAATACTTATAGAGAACACTACAAATAATGGAGATCACTTAGAATTAACTATGCATGTATCATGCACACCCTTAGTCACATGTCTATCTTATTCTCATGATTATTCTATCAACTAAATCATGCTTGCATAAAATTGATAGTCATTCTACGTTTTACCAAATTTATCCTCTGAAATCTAGGCTGACATAATTTTTATCAATCAAGGCATGTCAGTGAGGGCTTAATGCTATCTGATAGTCAAAGTTAAACGTACATAAACAAGCAATATTAAATTATTGAATTTGATAAGATCCATACAGAAAAAGAAAATTCCATATATAAAACATTGAAAGATACTACTCCTTTACATCACATAATCAATTCCATTTGGCAGTTAGTTCTTAGATGATAGGTTCTTAAACATTATTGTCCACATTCATTGAGGTTTTTTTTTTCAAAGAATTTTAGCCACATGCAATACAAAAAATCATGGAATAAAATCAAGACAATGATAAGGATTAAATTAGAAGTTCTACATTTTACCAAATTTATCCTCAGAAATCTAGGCTGACACAATTTTTATTAATCAAGGCATGTCGGTGAGGGCTTAATGCTATCTGAAAGTCAAAGTAGGACCAGAATAAAAGGCAATATTAAATTATAGAATTTGATCAAATCCATACAGAAAACAAAATCTATATATAAAACAATGAAAGCTACTACTTCTTTACATCACATAATCAATTCCATTTGGCATTTAGTTCTTAGATGCTAACCTCTTAAACCTTATTGTCCACATTCATTGAGGTTTAGTTTTTCCAAAAGATTTTAGCCACATACAATACAAAAATTCATGGACTGAAATCAAGACAATAATAAGGATTAAATTAGCACTGATATGAACTTTTCAAATTCAGGTTTGAATACCAGACAAAACGATACAACAAGAATATATTTTTGGATAGGGAAAACTTTCAAAATCAGGGATGATGTTTTTGGGCAGAAATAAGTAAATTTAGGAACTTCTGAAGTTTGTCAACAGAACTGAAAACTTGTATTTGAAAACCTACAGACGCTAACCATCCAATCAAGTTTTCGATCTTAGCAGTTACTAACCAGATATAATTATGGCTAAAAGTATAGATAATTAACGAGGAGTTATATAGTTCTCACGTATCAATCCTATAGTTATACACAACAATCAAGTTCTGATGTAATATTGTTAAATATCAAATGATATCTGTTAGATAAGCTTTGGCTCCAATGAATAATATAACACCATATCCAAACACAAATGGCATTGATAAACACTTGTCTATGCAATCAACATTTGGGGAGCTAGTACTCTACCTGTAGACTTGTAGTTATTGACACTAGCTAAACGATTATTTTCTAGATTAAGAACCAAATCAATGGAAATTTAATACGCATTAAGAAGGTAGCCAGTGGACACCATTCTATCAATTCCCTAGCTAAGCAACCACATTGACTAGACATAAGCTTAAAAATATACAGTAATCTATTTGAATTTTCAGTCATCCAGGCAAATAAAAAAGGTTTCGGGAATTCCAATAGTACTTCATGTTAAAAAATTAAATGCAAAGTCAAATATCTATTCTGCTCATTTGATGTTATTATCATCAAAATGGGCAAACAATTACCACGTTCAGTGCATATTTTCCTACACCTTTTAATATTTTTACTAAACCATTTAGAAGTTTTGAGATATAGATTACACACAAGATTATACATTTATTCGTGCTTGGAATTCACTAACATTTAGGCAATAATTTTAAGGAGAGTGCTTAAAAAGGTTCTTAATAGCTACCATAGATTTGTAAGAAAATAAAACATATGAAGCTCTTAAAGATCTAATATTTTATTTTTATAGGCCATTCCAAATGAAGAGAAAAGTAGCAATAAGGTTTAACTCACAGTATCGCATGTTTCTGAATGGTTGCAACTGAATGGTTGCAACTGAATAGTTTGGGTATCGTTCATGTCAACTGAAATTCGCTTCCACATCTTACAAAATTTCAATTTTGGAGGAGCCTTAAACATACTTTGAAGAATGGTGCTTCTACTCCTGCAAAATATCATTTTCCTTCAGCAACAATGATAGTATTTAATCATAAAGTGTCTCAGAGGGCCTACCGGTTTTGTATCATAACAAACATTTAATTTCACGAAGCGATAAATACAAAACTGCAATGGAAAATGAAAACCCTGATTTTTACAGGTTGTTAAAAAGTGGGTCGATTTCGCATTGATTTATTAGTTTTACCCAAAATTCTATTCAGGATTTGGGCCCTACCTCAACCCAGGATTTGGGCTTCTAGAGTTTGAAGGCTATATTAATAATAAATACTACGTGGAGGAGATCAAATTTGTACAAGGTATTTGCGGATCTGATCGACCTTGGTTGGAAGTGAAGGAGGTTTGAGAAGCTATGGAGGGCTTTCAACAATGGAGGGTCTGTTGCTCAGTGAAATGCTTAAAGAATTACTGATTCTAGTGGCGTATGTCATAGGGTTTGCATTGCTGCAATGGCTGCCGGCTTCTAAAGTTAAAGTGAAGCCCTCTACGGCGTCCAACGGTTACAATGACCAGTTTCTAGAAGAGGCTGACAACGAGGGAATTGACGGTCACCAGGCTGTTGTGAAATGTGCAAAGATCCAGAATGCCATCTCGGAAAGGGCCACATCCTTCCTGTTTACAGAGTATAAATATCTGGGGGTATTCACTGTGTGTTTTGGGGCTCTTATATTTTGGTTTCTTGGTTCGGTGGAAAATTTTAGAACCAAATATCAAGCCTGTACATATCAGAAGGGAAAAAAAAATGTGCAAGCCTACTCTTGCAAATGCTTTACTCAGCACTAGAGCTTTTCTACTCGGTGCTTTGACATCACTATTTTTCAGGTTTTTTCGGAATGAAGATTGCAAGTTATGAAAATGCAAGAACTACATTAGAGGCCAGGAAGGGTGTTGGAAAAGCTTTCATTACTACATATACGTCTGGTGCTGTGATCGGATTTTTTCTTTCTACGAATGGACTTCTTGTGCTTTACATCACTATTAATGTTTTCAAGATATATTATGGAGATTATTGCGAGGGTCTCTCTGAATCCATCACTCGCTATGGTCTTGTTGGGTCGGCAATGGCGCTTTTTAGAATAGTTGGTGGTGGGATTTACACCAAGGCTGCTGATGTTGGTGCCGATCTTGTTGGTAAAATTGAGCAGAACATTCCTGAAGATGACCCGTGGAACCCAGCAGTTATAGCTGATAATTTTGGTGATAATGTTGGAGACATTGTTGGCATGGGCTCAGATTTGTTTGGGTCCTATACTGAATCCTCCTATTTTTCTCTTGTTGTGGCATCCATCTCATCATTTGGAAACAATCATGATTTCACTTCAATGTGCTATCCCCTGCTTATCAGCTCAATGGTTATCGTGATTTGCTTAATGACAGCATTGTTCGCAGCTAATTTCTTTGAGAACAAGGCAGCAAAGGAAATTTAACCTTCACTAAACAGGAAGCTTCTCATCTCTACTGTACTAATGATGATTGGAATAGCTATTGTAAGATTTGTGGCTTTTCCATCAACCTTCACAATCTTCAACTTTGGTGCTGCCAAAGTTGTCAAAAAATTGCATCTATTCTTCTTTGTTTCAATTGGATTATGGGCTGGACTTGTGATTGGTTATGTTACTGAGTACTTTACTAGTAATGCTTACAGCCCTGTTCAAGTGGCCCAGTCATATAAAACTAGATCTACAACAAATGCCATATTTGGTCTTGCTCTATGATATAAGTCGGTCATTATTCCCATTTTTGCTATTGCAGTTGCAATATTTGTGAGCTTTAGTTTGGCTGCCATGTATGGAATTACAGTAGCTTCCCTTGGGATGCTAATTACTATTGCAACTAGATTGGCTATTGATGCTTATGGTCCTATTAGTGACAATGTTGGTGGCATTGCTGAGATGGATGGCATGAATCATAAGATTCGAGAGAGGAATGATGCACTTGATGCAGCAGGAAACACTAAAGATTCAATTGGCAAGGGGTTTGCCAATGGTTATGCTGCACTTGTGTCTTTGGCACTGTTTGGAGCATTTGTAACCCGATCTGCAATAACATTAGTGGATGTCCTTACCCCAAAAGTATTTATCGGTTTACTTGTTGGCGCAATGTTGCCATACTGGTTTTCTGCAATGACAATGAAAAGTGTGGGTAGTGATACTTTGAAAATGGTTGAAGAGGTTCGCAGGAAGTTCAAAAATATAACTGGTCTAATGCAAGGAACAACAAAACCAGACTATGCTACTAGCGTTAAAATATCAACAGATGCATCACTGAAAGAGATGATTCCTCATGGAGCCCTTGTGATGCTCACACCTCTCATTGTTGGTATTTTATTCAGAGTTGAGACCTTGTCTTGAGTACTCGTTGGTGCCCTTGTCTTAGGGGTTTAGGTTACCATATCAGCATCTAAAACTTGTGGTGCTTGGGACAATGCCAAGAAGTATATAGAGGCTGGGGCATCAGCAGCTGGAAGAGAATTAGGCCCTAAGGATCTGATTGTCACAAAGCTACTATAATTGGTGATACCATAGGAGATCCTCTGAAAGACACATCTAGACCATCACTTAACATTCTCATCAAACTTATGGCTGTTGAATCACTTGAATTTGCACTCTTTTTTTCCGCACATGGAGGAATCATGTTCAAGTCTGAAAGCTATTTTGCGAGCCTATATTTAGCGGTAGATAAATTTTCACTGAGAAAGGCTAAGGCTTATTCAATGTATTAATCTTTGTTTTGTACCTTGTAGGTATGCCTGTCGTAGGATATTTTTAAATTTTCAAATTGTACGGTGAAGATGTATATTTCCAGTCTTGTGTGGAACTAGCTAATGGCTAATAGTATCAGATTTAGTTTTGTATCCCAATTTTTCAAAAAGTGAAGAATAACATACAAGTACTATTCTTGGTGTCTAGTGGCAATTTTTTGAAATTTCTAGGTTAGCAAGTTGCTTGCAGATGTTAAAGATTTAAATTTTAAAATTATGAAGTTATTGTTCTATTGTGAAATGATTTGAGAGTATCGTAACCGACACAGAGGATGAGAGGACTGATGTATTCTTCCAGTACTAAAGAAATATGAAAATGTGTTTATGCTGTAGCTAAAAAAATGATAGTGTTTACCCGAATCTTGTTAATTGTCCTTTATGTGTGAAGGAGAGTGCAACAATGTGTTGCTAATTTAATCTTATTAATAATAGATTTAAATATATACTCGGTCACACAAGCCCAATAAAGTTCCTATAATTTCTATTGTTAAAAAATTAATCAATTCCTTATTTTCTTCCTTCTCGCACTCCATTCATCTCATTTTATCTGATGCCACTGAACATGGTGGGTGAAGTAAAAATAGATACCCATTTCCACTAAATTAGGCCAAATTGAAAAACAGACCCTTTCCAAGAAAGCTGAATCTAAGTTAGTGATTCCTTCAAAAAAAAGTTATCTAAACAAGAGATGAGAATAAAATTGTCAAGATTTGGAAAAAATACAATCATGGAAGGTAAAGAAATATAATACTACTAAACATGATAGAGAAGCAACATTCTTTTAAATTTAAAAGTACAACTTTATATTCAAAACTTCTTACAAGATTATTAAGCATTTAAGAGTGAATTTGGTCACATCAGCTATACACCACATATTAAAGCTCAAAGCCAATATGATAATCATCACTTGATGAACCTGTCACTAAATATTACCCCAACACTATTGGACCAAAAGTAATAAAGCTGAAAACACTCAAGAAAATGAAGTTGAGGTAAATTGTAACAAAACATAGGGTATAGGTCTACACACCCTCCTAAAAATTTGCATCCAAGAACAAGATAAGCTATACCTATTTCAGGTATTTTGCAGTAATAAATTTCTCAAACATATTAAGACCATAAATGCATCCTACTTAATTCTTCTATTATAAAGGATGCTTGAGTTGCAAAATCCATTACAAGCAATAGTCATTACACAATAATGAAATTGGTGGCCTAGGTGTAGAACAAAAGGGTGAAGGAAGTGGTGAAAAGCTACAGTTTTAGGGTCAATGACGAATATATTGTATGCATGATATCTATACTTTTCACAGTAATCAAATATGGGGATTTTAATGCTCAAAACCTTGAAGTATGTAAGTTAATTGAGAGTATACATGGTTAAAGAAGCCCTTTGTACAGATGTTAGACCCCACCATGTTGTTTTATAATGAACAAATTAGACTTATTATTTATCATAGGCAGAAGAGTCTCATCACTCCCTTACACATGGATGCATGTGCATTTAACCCAAGTGGTGCATGCAAAGGCTTGACATAATTTTCCCTAGAGAAGATAATTGAGGTAAAGATAAACTTATGAAGGCAATCCATAAGATGTATAATATTGAGGATGCCACCAATATTCATTGTGATTGAACCAAATTTGCTACTCACGAGATATTTAAAGGAGACAAAGTACAATATGGAGGCTATGACATATAAGGATCCAGCACTATGACTGACTATGCATGGGCCTCATTCATTGAGAAGCACACTAGAATTTTTTTTTCCTTTTTTCCTAAGCTTCTAATTATTCTACTACTAATAAAATCTAGTTTACATGATGTTTCATCCATTTTATGAAGAGGAATAAGCTTACATCCAGATGCATAGAGAAGCTTTTAAATGTACATGGTGCATTGCATCCAATGGTTCATAACACACCTTTGTATAAGCATAGTCCCCCAATACGATGGAACATAGGGGAAAAGGAGCTAACATAAATTAAACATGATCAAGGTAAAATAGGTTTGGTAGTTTCTATCTAAAGAAGGTTGAGCTAGATGGTTCCAACAATTCCATCAATGAGGAATTTTCCACAACCTTTGGCAATATTAACATATTTTATTTTGCATATTTTTATAAGAGGAAAGTAAAGACTTGGGCACAAACTCTAAAATAAGTTGAAAAAAGTTGACTCGAGTAAAACAACCATGTGTTGTCTAAAATTATTATCATATAATAATTTAGAGATTTCTTTTTCCATATTGTTAAATTGAGTATTTAAATAGTCTAAAATGACAAGAATTGTCTAGTTGCTGAAACTCACAATACCTCTATGAGGTTGCCAGCAAATGAGAATTCATGTACGAACACACACTTTCACATTATCCAACTAGATGCCGAAACCTCAACCATAATATGTATAGTACTTTCAAAGCTCCTTGAGAATACACTAATTCCCATGAGAAATATTAAATATTAATGGTATCTTTCAATATCAAAGTGAAGAAACTTTTACAAGGTATGCATTAACTTGGGTGGAGAATGGCTTTAGTGAAGAAAATATTACAAGTCATCTATTTTTGTTCCATACATATGCTTGTTTTCTATCTTTGATTAAGAGCCAGAACAGGTTGAGTGTCTCCATTCTTTTCCTTATATATCACAAGGGACCACATATCCAAATGTAGAGGAATGCAAAATATGAGAGAACAAAATCAAAACAATAATAGAATTTACCTATGGAATAATTTTGCAAATGGCTAAAGAGGAGGTAGTCCTAGAATCAAATGCTCATCAAAAGCAGTTGTTCGAGGAAGAAGAAGAATAGCTACAATAATAGACATCAGATTTACACTCTCATAGCGAGCCACTTCATTATCATAGACACTTAGAATGATTCCATCTCCATTGGAAACCACCCATCTTGGAGTTGATGGCATATGTTGAGGATGCTTTCCTAGTCCTTGACCTCTAGCTACCACTAATCTATAAAATCACCGTGTCAATGTCTGCAAAATCCTAAAATTTTCTGAATCAATAATTTGAACTAGATCATCCTACTCATTAACTTGCTATATATAACCTCAATCATAAAAAAAATAATTTATTTCCAAAATAATTGAATTATTATTTTTGTTTACAATCTCCAGGAAGAAGCCAGTGAGTATAATGTTACATATGGTAACCATTCTGTTATGTAAGTGATAAACTATTTTCTAATAAAAAGCATCATTTATTGAAAACAATAATTTTGAACATTACTTATTTGGATTAATTTTTCCATCTTAACTCTCCTCATTGTGAATACCTTAGATCTCCCTTGTGATGATAGAGAATGAGAGGGTGATTCATGTTCACCAACCCATCCAGGCCAAATTGAACACCTTAGGGAAGAGCTATCTGTATATGTCAAGCTGAAATATTCCATGCCATTGGTCTAGCATTTAAAAGAAACTGAGAAAAAATCTTTGCATAAGGATACTCTGACCAAAGTCCAATCTGAGAAAAAGAACTTAATAAGCATGTCTCTATATGGAGTATCAGGTTTGCAAGAAAATTGGGAAAATAAAATGCTCAAGAAATTAAACATATATGGACTAGTTTCTTTGGATCTTTATCCAGCATTGCAAATATTGCGTCATTTCAATTATCCCCTTGATTATATGGTTTGTGTGTTTCCCATTGATTTTCATCCAGCTACAGAGACTTCCTCCCATTTCTCCAAGTCGATTCCTTGTGCATGGAACCTGCAACAAGTAATGTATAGAATTATATAAAATGACCACAATCAATGACTAAAACTGTGGAAACATATTAGAGGGTGAACCCACAATAGTTGGTTACACTTTTTCAGAGGAAGCAATTCCCCAAGAAATCCGTGAGGGGGGGGATTTAGTCAAGTACTTTAGATAGAAAGTACCTGATTGTTTCGATTGAAACTACCTTTTTTGCTTAGATAGAAATTACTTTTGATAGAAAGTAGTTTCGATCAAAACTACTTTCTATTGAAAGCCTCTAAATACAGGCCATTTGAAGAGGCTAACAAAAATCTACAGTTTTCATGGCTTCGGGGCTCAAGCACAAGGCTCAAACAGAAGAACAGGGAGATGTCCTTTTTCACCACACAAGCACTCTGAACAAGCTTTCTAACGAATATAGGTTTGACATTTTTTGAATTAATTAGGTAAATGTTTTTTGACGTGCATTAAATGTAGGTTTTTTATCCAATATAAACCTCCAAGTTTGACGTTCAATGAAAAATAGTAGAAAAGAGAAAAAAAAAAATTGAAAAATAACAGTGCCCTCCAGCTTCGAGTCTACTTTCTATCAAATTTTTTTTTTTAATTTTGATAAATATACAAGTTATAAGCTATGCAATCAAGGTATGTCAGAATTATGGTTTACTCTACTTCAAACATTCATAAAATATGCAATAATCATGATAATGTCATCAAACCAATTGCATGCCCTCCTTATGGATGTTTCAAAACCAAATTTGAAAGAATCATAGTGATATCTATTTTAGAAAAAAAATTATCCTCTATGAAGTCAATGTAACTTTTTGAAAATTTCATTTTCAGCAACATAGCAGTTTTAGTGGGTGAAAAAAAACCATTCAAATCAATTAAAAAAAAAAGAAAAAAAAAAAATTTAGAATCTAGACAAAAAACCCTAAAAGACTCTAATTTACTTCATCTTCTGATTTCAAACAGTTTAACGACAATATGCATTTGAATCTGAAAGTTGTTTACAAAATGTAGACTTCAATGTCTGTTTAGGCAAAAAAGTGTAACCCACTATTGTGGGATCACCCTAGATCTAACTTTCAAACTGATCAATCCACACTAAAAAGTGTTAACTAAAGCTGGTTGCACAAACATCAAATAAGCATTATTTTTCATCAAATGGATATAAAGGCCATTGTAAAATTAATCGTATGTAAACAAAACATCTTGGAATCAAATTCATTATTTTGTGACCTTAAAAAGAGAAGAGAAAATTGAGTTGGTTTAAAAATCAAACCTTGAAGGTCTTCTAATTTCTCAGCTTTGGTTTCACTAAAGATACCAAGACCATCTGCACTTCTAGGCCTTTCAGTTGTAGCATCCCTTCTTGACTAGGAAGATTCTTGCTGAGATGCATTAGACAAATTTTAATGGTCTCCAATTGTAGCAAGCACTGAACTAGAGGAAAAATCAGAAGTAGCAAGTTCATACTGAAATCTTCCATTGCCTAGCTTTCTTTATTTTTCAGAAGAATATCTAGGTTTGGTCTTTAAAGAAAGATTAAATTCTGCTTCAATCCATTCTGGATCAAGCCTAATGCTCTGAAATTTTTTCTTTGCTAACTCTTGTATTGCACGTGCCTACAAACAATATTGCATTCCTTGAGTAAATAATCATTCCATGCTTCTTCTTTTAAATTATTTGCACAACACAAGAGTAAAATTTTAGAGTTTTCATAAAACTTATGTGAGGTGTGTTATCTACATGTTTGTGATAGATAGTAATTGATGCATTATAATGTATTGCATTGGTACATATCAAAAAGATGTCCTTCTGAGCGTAGAAACTTAAGGTTAAAACAAAAAAGTATGAAAATAAATATGGATTTCATAATTATCAATAATAAAGTAAATATATATCATACCATAAGATATAAAGAAATCCTAGCCCTAAATATGTTCATTTAGTCACTATTTTTCAATTCTAGATAATAAAATAGATGGTGTTTAGAACAGAGATGCAGTGATCACTAACATCTATTTGATCCACAATAGGCATGCATGATACTCAAACAAGAACCATAGATATTTATATTTACATTAAATATATAAAAAATATAGATTAGATAAGATAAATTGACTAAAATGATATTTGCAAAATACAAATAATAATTGTGTGCATGGCAGCAAATAGCAGGTTTTGTTCTAGAAATTTTCACTTGCATATAGAAAAAAATGTATATCCATCATAAAAATAAGAATATTTAAGATTTGATTTAGATATATTAATAGCACATAAATTTCACAAGATTAGTAGCATGTGATGATTTTTAGTTTGTCTTTGATCAAGACAAAACAAAGAGGTAAGTTCCAAAGTTAATAAATGGTGACAAAATAATCTTATTCCAGAATGCACACATAGGAGTAGCTTGTTGGAATTAAATAAATTCAGCAAAAATTTATGTAGTTGACATATTGCTCCCTGAATTCTGCAAAGTAGAGGAACATTTTAAGTGTCACGGTAAAGATTGTAGGCCACAGTGAAAGGATTACAACTAACTGTTAATTGCCACACTAAATACTAAGAATGATTTCCTATAATGGACAAAATAACCAATAAACTCTTAGTGCTGTTCCAAAGATCATTGTCCATAGTGTAAGGAATTACAACCAATATCTTTGATACTAGCACCCCCATTTCTAACACTTCAGCTGCTAGAAGTGTGCAAATTCCCAACACTATGAAGATAACAAACTTCTCTTAAACATCAAATTTTTAGATTTTAAGGTTTTAGATTGACATTTGAAAGCTACTGGGCGGGCTGGTTTTGAAGTTGATGTTTCTAAGATTGTTTGGACACCTTACAAAGAACAATGATTATGTGTCATATATTTTTCTCATGAAATATGATACTTTCTAATAAAAGGTGTTGTAATATAGATGATTACGTACCATGGAGTTTGCTCCCCACAAATTTGGCTACAAGGTCTAGTCTGTAAATATCTCTGATTATTCTTTTGTGAAAGACAACTTTGACATTATCGAGAATGAGGCATGTGCATAAGTTGAGTAGTAGATTTTTCCTACTTATTTGGTTCATACTGAGAAACATGCACTGTTTTATTAACTTTTTGCTAATTTATAAATGTATAGTGGTATAATTTTTGTGAAGTGTGTTACCTGTCTTTTATCACCTGCCATGCAAAGATTATCCATTTAAATATATGTAAACTAATTCAGTTGATTCCATGTTAATATGCATTATCATCTAAATTTTACATTCTAAAGAACAAGTAGAAGATTAAACAGTTGTTTATAATGCATCATTTGATACAAAATTACACTTTAGTGCAATAAAAGCACCCATTGTCATTTTTATTCTTTGCTTCTTGTTTAGGACCAATCTAAGAGCAACTTACTCTGATTTTAAGTTGTCAAATATTTGTTAAACTAGAATATGCTTATGTCAACCCAAATATTACTGCTATAAAGAATTCTATAATCATTTCCTTATAATAATAACTTTAAATTGACTAATTTATAGAACATTTTTCTACTGGAAATGAGTAATGAAATAGATTTTTCTATGCATTGCCTCTATCTTCTCTTACCCCTCTATAGGATGGTTATATGTTCTAATATTAGTATATCATATGTTGTTATGGCTACAAAAATGTTGGTAATTGTTAAAGTAGAGATGATGAACAAGGTTTCTTATGATATTTACACAGGAATTTACTTCCCTTTGGTGTTGGCAAGGCCATAATGGAGACGTGAAGGGAACATATTAGCGTGTCTCCTTTTCTCTGCTTCTTTCCTCATCTCCTAAGGATGGGACATTTGTCATTTTAATCTCCCGTCGGATATTTTCAAAAAACAAATTGAGAATGGGAACAAGCATCTGAGAAAAGCCCAACTTACAAGACCTTGGCATAGAAACCTAGATTGGATGGAAGTTGGAGAAAGAAATGCATAGAGACATAGAGACCTTGTCTTGACATGATCTGAAAATTTGCAAACCTAAGCTTATAACTGCAACAACAAACAACCAGTCAACAACCTCGTATGTATGGTTTAACCAAAAGCCAAGCGAGAGTTACATGGATGGATATCTCATGCACGAATGCCAAAATGTGATAGCTTTCAAAACTGACTTGCATATTTTACAAACTTATACCATCAATCTTTACTATGCAAAATTTAGAATAACTATAATGTTCTGAAATAAATTTTATGTGTTGGGTTACATTGTTAATACTAATGATATCCATATTTTCCTTGAGGAGGCAATTCATTTCCAGTGGGATGTCCATTTGATAAAGTTATTGTACATCACTGGTACTAAATAAAATCACACCTTAGTCCTGTATATTCTCATGAATCTTTACACTTTATCAAACACTGTGATGACTTGGATCACAAGTTTCTTCCACACCTTCCTAAAAGCACTTTCCTAATATTATGGACTATGGAAGCTTACTGAGGCTGGTACCAATATTTAATTAAAAGAAGCATACAAAGGCTAGAATAAGTCAAAAGACATTTGTAGAATTTCTACCTAAAATGACATAAAACCATATATATAAAAAAATCTAGATCATATAAATTACCTTGTACCAAGTCAAAGCTTGATTATTAGGAGTGACAACTTTTTCCTATTGCACATTTCCTACTCCATTCTCTAAATAAAGATTCAATTGTTCACCTTTCAACCCAATCTACAGAATCATGCAAAATAAGAATGAGAGATCAGTTAATAAAAAATAATGCAAAATATGATAGGTTTTTCTGTTCATGAACAATCATAATGCAGCTAGAACACTTAAGCTTGCATGAAATTAATGGTTGCAAGTTTTCTAGTGGTATTGACAGCTTGGATATAGGTACAAAAGTAGCAGGCCTTCTTGGGCAACGAAGAGGAAAAAATATTAACATGCTATCTCTTCTTGTTAGGATATGATGATCCATTCTTTACATATGCTAATTTTTTTTGTGCAATACAAAAGTCTCACTTATTCACCCCCAAAAAAGAAAGAAAACATAATATATCTGCAGTGTAATGTGGAATAGAGTAATGAACATAACAAACAAAGCTAAACAAGCACATTTAATAGTCTGTACATTGAAGAAAATGCAAACTGACAACTATATGTAAAAAAAAATTGTGATGATTCGATATCTCATTATCTATGAAGTAGATTCTACAAACCAAGTTTAGAATTCCTATTGGTTTAGATGACAAATTGGACTCTTGTAAGACCTTTTTATTACTCTCTAAAACAACTTATGATTAAAGAAGAATTAGAAATAGTTCTTCAATTTATGGTTCAAACAACTGATGAAAATGTCGCAAAAATTAATATAACTCACAAACCTGCTTACAGCTACATTCATTAGGAAGGTGATAACAATACCATCATGTGATGAAGTATGATTCCCAAGCCAAAATGATTCCTTAACATTTGTGAGACATGGTACATCAATTGTGTGTGAGGTATGGGACACAATAAAAGAAAAATGAATGTTCAAGGCAATTTCCATACTACAGCTACTCAAGTAGACTAACATAATGCCCACACATTGGAAGTTTCAAAAAAAACATCTCCCTTAGACCAATACATGAAAAGATAATATCCCTAGATAGTTATGTAGAAATAGATAGAGGAAATGCCCAAACAAGATTAGGGTATATCATAGATAATGCTTAGTGTTCAGTCCAAATAATGATGCTCAACTTGATGCACACCCTCCTAAGTACAGAGGTAAATCATATGAAGGAAATGAGATAGTAAATGTGCCAAAACATAATCCATTGTAAATTCAATCAAAATCTTACACCTTCAGACAAGAATGTGGGAAATCAGCAAGAAAGACACGGAATCAAGATAAATTTCTCATAAAATTTGATACAAAATGTTAAATGGCAGAGACAACTAATGACACAATTAAGATACTAACAAGTTGTAAGGTTCAAACAAGGTTCTAAGAAAATAAAATAGACATTAACATCATAAAACATCTCTACTTAGCAAAAGAGACACTTTTATGAGAGAGAACGTCACGATTATCCGAGGCACTGCTGTAGATTATCCAAAATTGCTAGCCTCCTAGTGGCATGATAGGCCTCAATCTTTTGGTGCACCAAAACTCGCACTTTTCAGACTGGTATCAGTTTTTAAATTCAAAGTAAGAAAATGCTTCCTTCAATCGAGCCTCTCAACCTAATGCCCAAGAGCAGTGAATGTACATGACATTTTATCATTGTGAATGGAAATAGAAATGGTGATCTTGATATATTCAAGGATTTTACATTATTATATTTGAGATAATCTTATCATGATACATACCCAATCCAACTGTTTATAGATGAAACCCCAAGTTATCGAGGTTATCCAGCGATTTGAAAATTTCAAATTATTACATCAGAATAAGTTTAGGCTCTGCCTAGAGATCATGGCTGCACACATTCACAGGGGAGGATCGTTGACTTACCTTCTTTGGTCAGGTTTGATTTCGCTTCCTTTCATCGAGATGATCCCCAGCCTACCACTTCTGGATACTAACTGTAATACCCACCAATGTTTAGATAGTGATCCCGTCTGGGCCTCAACAAATTAATATCAGTGAAGATGCTGAGGACTGTGGAGACAACAATAGATAGTAGGGCTTCGGTTGGAACTTGCATGAGTAAATAATGCTCGACATCCTACTATAATTGGTAGTTGACTCAACCCCCTCTATTATGAATATTTCCGGGACCGCTATCCATTTGCTCGGCTACAAAGGCTACTCATATTCAAAAGTCTGTGACAGTTTTTTTTCCAAAGGTTGAACAAAGAGCTTCTCTTACACACGCGTGTCCCTAAAATTATATGGTGCAACCTGGTGACAACCTTAAATACGAGAGACCCAGGACACTATTCATGCCAGTCACCGGTTCACCGGGGCTACAGCATAATCGAATGAACAAGAAAAATCAATGCAAAAGGAGATATAATCCCTAGTATCTTACCACTTTTTGAGCGTCGTCCTTGCAGAAACTAGAAGAAGGGCAAACCGGAAAAATCCCCTTTGTCGATGGAGTGAGAAGATCGAGCCAGTCCTTTTAAGTGTTTTCCTGTGATGTGCAAAACCTAACCAGACAAGTTTTAAAAAGCATCCAAATGAAGGATATCCATGCAATCCATTAAATTTTTCTCTGAAATCTCTTGCTTTTCCTCCTAAAATGCACTTCCCCTCTTCCTCACGCACTCGTCTGCCTCTTACGGCGGAAATGAAAATGCACCGCGAAAATGAAAATGCATGGGATTATGTCTTAAGTTATAATTTTACACAATAATAATAGTTTCTATTTTCATCTAGAATAATAAAAATAATAATTTATATATTTAAGACAAAATTTTAATTTCGTCTTTGAAAAATGTCTTAAAACCCTATATTTAGTAGTGTGCATGTGTCTTAACTATGCACATATATGAAATTACTTTGGCAACCTCTTCATTGGCCTCTTCCAATTTCATCTCTACCTTTGAGAGAATACTTGATCTTTCTTTAGGTTTATTATTAACATCATATATATTTGAATGAATTCCCTCTTTATCACAATTTTATTTTCTTTACAATTATCCTCTTTAGATGTTGCTTCATTTCAACTTTTCATGTTCTTTTAATCCTTCGAATCATAAAATGTTAAGTCTCTTTCACTATATAAATCTCGTTGACTATATAAATTTGTTTCATAATTAGCATATCCTAATTATTTATCTTTAGTTCATTAATATATTCAGCTACCTTCTCATTTTCTATATCATTATTACCCAATATGAAACAAGTATTATAAACACTTCTATGTAAGGCTTCATACTTAGTAATCTTTCACAAAAGTGATGTGATTACTTCAGCAATTTGAGTGGATAGTTTTAAAGTAGAATCTTAGACTCGTCTTCCTTATCATTTGATCCTATGCAGTGATTTTTTTCCCTATCATTGTTCCTTCTCTTATCTTTTACCTCCTTCAATGAAAGTTTTACAGGTCCTTTTAATTTTGTATCTTGAAGTCCTTCACTTTGTTAGAGTATTCCACATTTTCATACTTGAAATATATGTCCATTTTTAACAGGCAATATATTGTTCACAAAGTTTCAAAATTTTCTAGGAAGTCACTAATACTATCCTCAACTATTTCCATGGGCAAGATGTTTCTCTTTTAAATCTCCTCCTCGTGTGATTAATTTAGAATCTACATATTCATCTTCTTTTCCTACCACCTTTTATTTTTCTTATTCCTTACTTGCCTTATAATCTCTTAAAAGAACCTTTTTCTATCTTGCATCCTTTTTCTATGAATCTTTACTCATTCAAGCTCCTTTATAAATTGCTTTATCTCCTTTTTCCTACACCTATAATGTCTACTACTCCATCAGTCTCTACCACATTTCTTCATTAGCTCATCATGTTTCTTTAGGACTCTCTCTTTATCACTTCTACTCTCTTTTTTCCACTAATGATACATATCCATAGACTAATATAATGGTTCCTTACAACTCCAAGATTAAAAAAGAAAAAAAGAGAAAAGAGAGATTATAAAAAAATATTTTATAGAGCTATATCATATTTTTATACCAAATAGTACACTTAGCTATTAGCACTATAACATAGTCTAAAACATGGACCTAGGGCAAAGGAGGAGAGTTTGCATTGTTAGAATAAACTCATACCACCATGATGGATTATTACTAACAGAACTAATTGTTGTAGTTAAGGAGAACCACCTACATGGACAAACTAACATCCATAATCAACATATGGAACATGAACTAAATGGTCTAGAAAATAATGCGTTCCAAGATATAAAAATCTTGCACATAGAGAAATAGATTAGAAAATCATCAAATGATCTAAAGATTAGCATTAACACTAGAAAATATAAATGGCATGAACCTTCATCGTGTTACATAGATTTCAGGGATATCTATCACTTGCTTCTCTTCAATTGAACTAATGAAATATTATTGTGACTGGCATATTTTAATCAACAATTATTGTTATTTTTTTAACATCTTAGAGTTATTTTATTTATTTACTATTTGCATGTCACATTAAACCTTGTATTCATTTATTCTTTTGGTACCGTTTTATAAAAGTTATTTATCATTCAAAAAAAAATTACAACGATAAAAATGAATGGACCCTTTTCGGATTAATATTTTACTTTTTTTTTTAAATTCAAATTTTGAATTTAAAATGAATATACTTACTAACATAGACATAAATTGTTTCAAAACCTATTGTGTTACATATAAAATCAATCTCAAGCACTTGAGAAAAAATGCATTATTTGTTGGAGCAAGGTTCTATCCTCTCACATTAAGAGTACATTAGAAATGCTAAGTATTGGATGTGAAGTCGGACTATTTATTTCATCTCTCATTGTTTGTGCCTTTATCTTTACTAGAGGACTATTGTATATATACGAGGGAAATAACTTATGTATGTTGTTACAATGAATAATAGAGATTAATGTCCCATTTTCATGTGGATGTAAGTAAATTGGTGAATGTTAAACTCTTATTTATGTGTAATTTATAGGTTTCAAATATGTCTAATTACTTAACAATTGGTATTATAGTTCACGAGATCTAGAGAAAGTAAGTTAAAAAGGGTAGGATTATTAAGGACATAAAAGATGGTAGCCATGAACTTGGATGTTTTTTTGTTAAAGGAAATATTAGATTGAAATTTAGGAATTACTATTTAGTGTTGTACTTCATTCCAATCAAATATCTTTATCCTCTTTTTTTTCAATCTCCATGAATGACATTTTAGTTGAAGGAAATCAAATTCCTCCTTAAATTAAGAATTTTAAGGGAATCAAGTTACCTAAGCCTATACTAAAGAAGCTCAAGTTGAAAGGAAATGCGTAGCTAACACCTATACATGTTTATGGGTTGTTGGTCATAGTTTTCAATCATTATATGATTGGGATTCTTTCACTAGCTCAAGGAAAACCCTATGTTTTTTCACAGGGTCTTCACTGAAGGGGCAATACAATATCGCGTGTGTTCATATTGAGTGGTTTAAAATGGGCAAAAAAAGGGGCCAATATATTGCCTAAATAGAGGGTAGAGGGGGTTTTTCTGGGTGGGGGTGAGGGTTTATATAGGAAAATAGGAGTGGGGAGTATTGGAGGGGCTGACAAAAAGGGAGTATGCCACAAAACTATGTGCTATGATTCAGGCTCACTAATTGAAGCCCCCGTGATATTTGTGAACTATCTTTGACTATAAAAATTTTATAGGAAGAAATAAAAATTATAGTTATAATGGGGGAATGTCCATTTGGATTTTTTGTTTGCCCCTTAATAGAGATTTCTAGCTAGGAATTTTAAGTTGTAGAGGATTTTATGGGGGTTATGAAAGTGAAAGGTTATGTAAAACTTTGTTCAAATCTTTTCATTAGGGGAATTGATATGTGAGAGGAACCTCCTTACAGCAATATGGTGAGAATGCACAAAATCACAGAATATAGAGCAATAGCAGAATGCAAAATGAATCTATTGATCACGGGCCACTTCGAGGGGGTAACCTCCTTTGAGCAAGCTCAATACAATAAATTCGTCGGTATCCAGCAAAGGCCTCAACCTACTCTTATATACTAAGTACGATCTAGAAAAGTAATACTACCTATGCATGTGGGATAATAAAATATACTCACGGGATGACTTACAAAGCATATGCGTCCAACAACACTACACTAACAAAATAAACAGAAGGAA
>MU226451.1:103599-118575 GCA_018584345.1 Thuja plicata
TATATATATATAAGGTCAATTTTAGATTGAATATAGGAGGAAGTGTGAATGACATGATGAGTGAAGGTGAAATCAGATGGGATTCTGATTGAGGACAAAACACAAAGAACTACAACCGAATATCCAATCAGTGAGGATCAAGTATTTAAATCTAGAATAGAGATCTGAATCAACAAAGACAGTTGCTTATCAAAATAGGTCAATCCATTGTTACTTCCTAACAATTATAGTAGTGATCAAAATCTCTTGAAGAGTAGACTTAACAGTCTTTTGTAAATCCTCTCACAAGCTGACATTTATGCATTGAAGTGTTAGAAGACCTCTAACAAGGCCACTCCTTACAGGGTGATTAAATCCTCTAACAGGGTCACACCTAACAGTGTGTCATTGTAACCTTTAATAGGGTTGGCTCCTAATAGGGCTCACTTTAGAAGAGTCAAAAATGATGACAACTTGCAATTGGTGGTTTTTCCCATATCGGGTTTCCATGTTAAATCTTGGTGTTATCTGTGTACATTTAATTTTCTTTATGATTTATGTTTCTGCTATTAATTACTAAAGGATAATCATAATTAATATCTTAATATTTTCTATGTTAACCAAGTGACAGTAGAATATCTATTTTAACCAGGTAACAGTGACAATTTTCTTTAAGACATCTAAGGGACTTGGATTTTTTTTGTGGTAATTGATTCACCCTTCCCCTCTTAGTTACTCAACTCATTTTCAATAGTTGTTAGTATAATTTAACTAATTTTCTAATGAGGTCCATAACCATGCTAACTTGTTATAAAGTGCCAAATCTGATCTATTGTGGTTTTGGCGTTTGGGGTCTTAGCACAGTTATTATGATACCACGAATAGATCAATAATTAGCATGTCTCTACTAAAATTTTAGGACACTAATTATAATACAATGAATAGCTTAATATAAAACGTTAGTTTGATTTTTTGCTAGTTGGATTTCTGTTTTCATAAGATAGTCATCCTCATGAGATTCGAGATGTTGATTCTTGCTTACAAGATGTTTGTTGTTGTACCATAACAAATGTTAAATTTATAATAGATCATTGACATGATATAGGTTATCTTGACAAGTTATGCTCTTTGAAGCATGTGGTATTCCTTAGAGATGCTAGATTATTTTTACAAGTTGTTCTCTCAGGTTATGATGATGTATAGTGAGATTTTTGATATTGGTCTTCTTAACACACTTGGTACTATTGAGTACATTGGCCATTTTAATTGAGAACTTCATGATGCTATAGAATTTTCTTATTAAGTCTTAGCATGGATTGATAATGGGGTGCTCATGAATACTAGGATACATGCATGAGAGTAGAGTTCTATTGGGGCTCCAAAATATTTTTTGTTAGAGTTCCTCTTTGGAGGTTTCGAGAAAAAGACCAAGGAGCTAGTACTTGGTGATGGATTTGAGCTCTTTATGGACCTAGAGGATATTTTCCCTAGAGTGAGTCATTGTGACTCAGTATATCCTAGAGGAGAAATCTCACTTCCCACTTTTGGTACACTCAATATATTTATCTTCTAATTAAAAAGACGTTGATTCTAGGCTAGTTCCTAGTTTTGGAACCATTTTGAGTTTTATTTTCTTGGTTAGAGAGGTTTACATCCATGTAGGTTGGGTGTTTTTAATTCTTTCTTTAAGGGAGGTAATGGGGAGCATACTTGGCACAACTTTAAAGTTGGTTTTGTTGGTCGGAGGATAAGATATGGCTTGCGTCTTGCCATTTGGATTATGCTTCTTCCTACAATCTATTATTCACTTGTTTGTGGTCATCTATTGTTTTTGTACTTCATTATTTTGAACAATAGTATGTTATCTTATAATGAGGACTTGGAAGAAGTGAATTGAGTTCAAAGGCAAGAGAATTTAGCAAAAAATTGGTACAAATATAGCTCTTTTCTATAGGAGGTTGGTTGAATTTTGTAGATCATTGTGATTTGAGTATTGTTACACCTTTTATGTAAGTGTTGGTTGGCATACTTGAGCAATTTTTGTAGGAATTATGAATGAAACATGTATATATTTTTTATTGTACTATTTACTATAAGGGTGTTCTAAAATTTGGCACATCAATATTTTTGGCTGTATTTATTTATCTTTGAAGATTGTATTTTTTAGCACATAAAAGAATTTTTATGTGTTGGATATGTTGGCATAACTTTATTGATGTTTTAAGGTTGGCTGAATGTGATTAGAAACTAGTCGTGGTAATTATTTACTCTATAGTGATTTATTCTAGGCCTATTTATTATCATGATTTTTTTCTACTTGGATTTATATTTTTCACAAGATAGTCATCTTCATGAGATTTGAGATGTTGATTCTTGCTTACAAGATGTTTGTTATTGTACAATAGCATATGTTAAATCTAGAATAGAGAATTGACATGATATAGGTTATCTTGACAAGTTATGCTCTTTGAAGAATGTGGTGTTCCTTTGAGATGTCAGATTATGTTGTCAAGTTGTGCTCTCAAGTTATGAAGATGTATAGTGAGAGTTTTGATATTGGTCTTCTTAACGCACTTGGTACTATTGAGTACATTTATCATTTTTATTGAGAACTTAATGATGGTATAACATTTCATATTGAGTATTAGCATGGATTAATCATGGGGGTGCTCATGAATACTAGGAAACATGCATGAGGCTAGAGTTCTATTGGGGCTAGAAAATATTTGTTGGTAGAGTTCCTCTTTGGAGGTTTCAAGAAGAAGACCAAGGAGCTAGTACTTGGTGTTGGATTTGAACTCATTATGGACCTCGAGGATATTTTTCCTAGAGTGATTCATTGTGACTTGGTATATCCTAGAGGAGAAATCTCACTTCCCACTTTTGGTCCACTCAATATATTTATCTTCTAATTTAGAAGATGTTGATTCTAGGCTAGTTCATAGTTTTTGAATGATTTTGAGTTTGATTTTTCCTGGTTAGAGAGGTTTACATCCATGTAGGTTGGGTGTTGTTAATTATTTCTTTAAGGGAGGTAATGGGGAGCATACTTGGCACAACTTTAAAGTTGGTTTTGTTGGTTGAAAGATAAGATATGGCTTGGGTCTTGCTATTTGGATTATGCTTCTTCCCAGAATGTATTATTCACTTATTTGTGGTCATCTATTTTTGTTGTACTTCATTATTTTGAACAACAGTACATTATCTTTTAATGAGGACTTGGAAGAAGTGAAGTGAGATCAAAGGCATGAAAATTGAGCAAAAAAATCGTACAAATAAAACTATTTTCTATAGGAGGTTGGTTGAATTTTGTAGATCATTGTCATTTGAGTATTGTCACACATTTTATGTAAGTGTTGATTGGCAGACTTGAGCTATTTTTGGAGGAATTAGGAATGCAACATGTATATATTTTTCATTGGACTATTTACTATAAGGGTATTCAAAAATTTTGCACATCAAAATTTTTGGCTGTATTTATTTATCTTTGAAGATGGTATTTTTTAACACATAAAAGTTATTTTATATGTTGGATATGTTGGCATCAATTTATTGATGGTTGATAGTTAGTTGAATGCAATTAGCAACTAGTTGTGGTAGGTATTCAATCTATAGTGATTGATTCTAGGCCTATTTATTACCATGAGATTTGGCAACCGTGCTTGGATATTGGGAGCATTTTCTTCATTTTTTATGAGGTCCAGTAAGCCATTAAAAGAACTTTTCAAGCGGGAGGTTGTTCACATCTGACTATTCATTTCATCTCCCCTTCTTTGTTCCTTTGTCTTCATTTGAAGGCTATTGAATATATACGAGAGAAGATCCTGCTGCTATTATGAATAATAAAGATTAATCCCCTACAAACCCTTGAATGAAGTCAAATTGATGAACCATGCTAAATTCTTTTGTCTCTATATATAATTTATTTGTTTTAAAATTGTCTAATTACTTAATACTAAGCGGTGACCTGATATTGGCAATGATAATGAATAGCTTTTTTTTATTCTACCAATAGTGATATAAGATGTACTAAGAAAGATGTATGAAATAATTAAAAATAGCCACAATAAATTGTTTAGAAAAGTGGGGAAAATTTTTCTAAGAATAAAACCTGATTATATAAGATAAATTATGAAGTTGGTGTTAAAATTTGATCAAGTTATTATAAGTTGCTTATTTTGATTGAACGGATCAAGATCCTATGTTTGATAAGACGTTTCATGCTGAGTCTTAGGACCCTTGATAATGCAAGATTTAACTATATGAATTATTTAAAAAAGAGAAACACTTGAAAATTGTAACCAATGCTATGTATATTTTTTGACTAAAGGAGATCAACTTAATCTTGATCTCTGAATTGATATATACATGTATGTTACCCGGCAGTGCCCCAAGATTTTTATAACTGAAGCCCAAAACTGTGTAAAAGCCCAATTTGGCGGCCTCTTTAAGAATTCCGTGGGAGTTATGGATGATCAAAGGGAAGGAAGGGTATTCAAGAGTGCAACTCTAGTCGAGATAAGAAACTTGAATAGCTGGTTGATTTTATGCTCAAACAGGGGAAGACTTGTCTCCAAGTCATGGAGTGCCACGGTGACAGGCGAGAGATCCAGAGGAATGTCCAACTTGGAGTTGGAGTCAAGAAGATTGTTAATGTTTCCCAATGCAATATCTGCTACCTCTAACTCCTGCAACAACCTTGTTGATGACGATGACCTCTTTCTCATTTCGACTGCCTCCCTCAACTTGTCTTGCAGGCGACGGAAATGTGTAGGAAGAGGAAGAGAGGGCATCCTCATCCGCGATGTCTTAAAGGAAAGAGCAGCGACAAGGGCAGAGCAGATCATTATGATGATGGCCTTGGTATGGTTCATGTTTATGACAGATCCATCCATTCCTGCTCTATCCTCACGGTTTAGCTTTTCAGCCGTGCGCCTCAAAATGGACATGCATTTCTCCAGCTGGGAGTGTGTGTCCTTCTTCTTCTTCAGCCAACAGGCAAGAGAGGTGCGAGCTCTCTCGAGGGCATGGACAGAGGGTGTGAGACCTCGAATGGCGATCTGCACACAAGCGCTCTGCTTCCAGATTTCTTCAATGGTGTCTCTCACCAAATTGCACACCTCAAGCAGATGAAGTATGTCATCCAGATGTGCGTTCAACCACTTGCTCTCCATCTCTATCTTTATGTCTGACAGATTGGAACAACAATTCATAGCTACCTCCATAACTTGTGCAAGCCAATCTCCTCCAAAACTTGAGGAGGAAGAACAACAATCCTCCAATCTTTCTACTTCAGTGATAAGTGCATCTGTGAGAATAGGGTCACCCTGCAGCTTTGAGGGCATGCTCTTTGATCGATTATGGCTATACTTGTGAGGGGAGTGCAGAGCCATTGTCATTGTCACCCCAAGAGACGAGAGACGAGAGATAGAAGGCATTGGAATGCTCTTGCTCATTCTATTGTGAATTTCCCCCAAGAGAAGAGAGACGAGAGATAGAAGGCTACTGCTTGCTTGGCCTCCCTACCTTACTATAAACATGATTTATACAACTCACCATGATTGAGCACCGGAGGAGACAGAAAGAGTGAATCCCGGCCATTAGCATTATTTGTTTCCAAACACATATGCAGTGTCCCACAGCAAGACTCTCCCTCGCCTACCCCCACGTGTACGATCTCGCCATTCGATATCATGTAGGTGTAATGATATGGAACCCCACTTTATGCGCCTCTTTCTCATTCTCGCACATGCTTTCAACTCATAAAACACCACGTACCCAACTCCTCTAGCATACACAAAATAAATTTATTCCCAATTGCAGAGCGAAAATGTAATCACCTGCGGGATGCCTCAGCTTTTAGGGAAATGGCTAAACAGCCAACTAAAACGTAGATTTTATAAAGAGGGCAATGAAAAAAAAACGAAGTGTCCCCTGGGTAAGAAATACTTTTTAATAGTAACTGCATCACATAAACGGGCAACCTCAACACTCATTGATGAATCATTTATGTATGCCAGGTTTTGTTGCTCATTTTCAATCGGCAATCAGTATCTTTCATAGTCATCTTTGTCTGGGAGGGCGTTCCGTCCTAGCTGTCATGGAAGCACGTAAATAATACAAATATATAAAAAATAGTACGAAGCTCATTATAGAAGCTAAAAGGACACGGAAGGGTCTACCTCGTCAACTAAAATTTAAACCATGTTCTTAATGTTTTACGTTTAGTTGGCTGAATAGCCATGGGCAAAGGACAACAAAGATGTTTTTCTTCAAGTGATCTAATAATCGACATAGTCTACCCATTTGGTGCATGGAATTAGTTTATTTAGAATAGGCCTATTCTAGAATAAGGACCTATTCTTGGATTAATTAATCCTGAAAATGAAAGCTGGAATAAGCTATTCTGCATTTGGATCCCATATTGTAGAATTGGAATAAGGATTATTTTTCATTTTTTTAATTAATTTGAATAATATGTATTTTTAACTTGTGTACACACATGCACATACACATACACATATACACACATATACACACACGCGTGTGTATATATACACACATATAACCATATATACACATATATACACATATGTGTGTGTATACACACATGTGTGTATATACACATGTATGTATATACACATGTATATATATGCACATATGTGTATATATGCACATATGTGTATATATATGTATGTATATACACACACATGTGTATATACATGTGTGTATATGTATATACACATGTGTATATACACACATGTGTATATATATACATACCCACATTAAAAAAAAAAAAAATTAAAAATTAAAAAAAAAAAAAAAAAAATTAATAAAATAAAATACATTCGAATCCATAAATAGCTTATTCTCGAATAAGAAATGAATTCCAGGTTTTTTTAGAATTAACTAATGCAAGCATTGGCCCAAAAATGAGGATTAATTTCTAATTCAGGAATTCAAAAAATGGCCCCAAATAGCAAATTAATTTATTCTCGGATTAAATAATGCCTATTTTCCAGGCACCAAACGGGCCCAATGTCAATTCAATAGTGATGGAGCACTAATTCCCACTGTCAAATGGAAGTAAATGAAAAAATATATATATAATCCTTATAAAGCTATATAGCGATCCATTTCTAAAAAGGTATATAGTTTTTATAATTTGATTAAAAACCTTATAATAGATTTAAATGTTAATAATCTATCTTTCTCTCCCTCCCTCTCCTTCTCTCCATTTTTTGACAAAATCAAAATCATGATTGGAAGACAATGATATATGAGTGTTATTCTCTAGTTATTTTAAATATTGTATTATTTAGCTTTACAAAATAAAACTGATTAGAAACACAAAATATATTATGTATAATCTTGAAGAATGGAATAGTTAGAATAGTAAATTGATACATATTAATTGCAACAATAATATAAATAATAGAGACAAACACAAAAATGACCACCAATATTGTACGTATTTTTGTATGAACAAATGTCGATTCAAATATAAGCTTTGTATTAGTATTAATATATACATGTTTATCATAATCTAGTTGTAGACATCTAAAAATGGCTATAACATTTTTAGCTTGTCATATTTTGATAAGATAAGCACACAAAGGGCACAGACTCGTGACCCATAAAGACAAAAAGATTGAATCTCACAAGGAGTGAGATTAATAAATAAACTAGAAATTATGAAACCAGAGAAACATATGTAGTGAAAAGAATAAGCAACAAAAGACCAACATATAAGTAACTACCATTAAGGGGACTTCAAGCCTTTAATGGCTTGTCATTTATTCGCAAGAACTCAAGATGTGCTTTATAAGACACCTCTATAAGCAAGTAGAGGAACCATCAACATTGCTAGACTAATGGGGAGAGCGGGGATTCTTCTTTAGGTGTTTTGATCTTTTATGCACCTACTGCACGGGACTACCATGGGTTGAGATCACCGCATCATCTTTTCATGTTACCACTTTTAGTTGTCCATTTTAATTAAGCTACTATTTCCTCTATTAAATAATTTATTTAATAAAATTAATTCATTGTCCTTTTCTATTCGTAACTATGTATTTCAACTTAATTAATTTACCATTTTATCTCAATATGAATTAATTAATTTTATTATTTAATTATTCTCTCTCATAGTTAAATAATTTTTAAAAACTTTTATTTAGCTACTCCTCTCTCAAATTTAAATATAATTCTAATAATTAATATAATTGTTCCATCTCAAATATATAAAAATATTCTATTATTTATTTCTTTAATACATTTACACCTTTCTATATTCTTGTACCTCATTAATATACGTGCATTTTAAGTCCAACCTCGCTATGTTTTTCTCAACCAATTGTTCTTGTCATTTAATCTTGATCAAATTTTATGTAAGTCATATTATATGGCCTTCATTTACTCATTTTCTCTCAAATATTTTTTGAGCACCTACACTATAGTCGAATGATCACTTTAGAAGCATTATCATTATGAAGAACTAGCATTATTATTATCAAACATCAAGCCTTCATGCTATCATGATAATATCAAAGTAATGCTACAAAATCTGAGAGCAAAACTATATCAAGCATTCATATGCTTTGATTTTAATTTCAAAATTGATATAGTAACAATGAAGTCTATTACGACTTTTGTTGTTTATCATTTGAATTATACATAAATCTTAGACATCTTTTTATGATTGTATAGACTTCTTTTTATGATTCTTTTTATGAGTGTATAATATGTACGAATCTTACATTGCATTGTTCCTCCCAATTTTTTCAAATGTCAAATTTTCACCCTCCTTTAAGATTCTCAGAGTCAATAGCTTATCACTAAGAAGAAAGAAGAGAAAACGGTCATGTCTACTCCAAGTTTATCAATGTTGTATCTAAAAACCCTTTCTATTGTCCTTAAAACCCTTAATATATTATTTTTGTAAAAATAAAATAAAATCTGACCCTATTAGTATTGATAAAAGCGTGCATGTCACAACGCAGCATCATTTGGTTTCACAAAATTGAAGCCCAAAATTATTTGGAAGGTCATTTTAGTAGCCTTCATTAGCATTTCCTGGTAGCAAGTAGCTCACTAGTCACAGAGAAGATAACAGAGTTAAAGGCCATGCTTATTCTATTCTATTTTGCCGCCTGTGATGCTTTTTGTTTTTGTATTGGTGATCACTTTGCCTCCGTGGATGCTTATTAATATGATATATGCAACTCACGATGATTGGGAATCGCAGGAAAACCTGAGAGATTCCCGAGCAGAAGCATCTAATTTCTCTAAATCAATATTATATACTCCTTGTTTATAGGCTTATCTAATGATAGCCTATCCCATGGTTTCGACCCCCAAAAACATCGCAACTAAACATCATGTGGGCAATGAATTTAGGTTGCAATTGACAAGGATAATAAATAGCTTTCTGATTCTAATAATAGTGATATATGATAGAATAATACAGATGTATTAATAAAATTTAGCCGTAATAAACTGTTTAGAAAACAGAAGGAAGTTTTTAACGATTAAACCTGATAATTGATGAGAAACAATGAAGTTGCAGGAAAAATTGAGTCAAGTCATTATAAGTAACTGACAATTGATTACAACCAATAAAGTTGCAAGTAAAATTGAACCAAGTCATTATAAGCCGCTTATTACGACAAACCAGATCTTGAATGCACTTTGAAGATCCCATCTTTGAATGAAAATTTCATGCCTGGCCTTTTAGCCCTTATAGTGTAACAATTTTAATTAGCTATATATGCATTATTTGAAAAAGACAAAAACTTGAAAATCGTGACCAATGTTAGGTATAATTTTCACTAAAGGAGATCACTGTAATTTGATCTTTGAAAGAGTTTTGATATATACAAGTATTGTGGCTTACAACCCAGATCCCAAATTGTGTAAATTTCCAATTTGGCGGCATCTTTAAGAATTCCATGGGAGTAAGTGGGTGATCAATGGGAAGAAAGGGTGTTCAAGACTGATACTCTTGTACAGATAAGAAACTTGAATAGCTGGTTGATTTTGTGCTCAAACAAGGGAAGAGTTTTCTCCAACTCATGGAGTGCCACGGTGGCACGCAAGAGATTAAGAGGCAGGTCCAACTTGGAGTTGGAGTTTAGAACATTGTTGAGGTTTCCCAGTGCAATATCTGCCGCCTCTAATTCGGGCAACCTTGATGATGATGATGATGACCTCTTTCTCATTTCGACTGCCTCCCTCAGCTTCTGTTGCAGAAAAGTGAAATGGGTAGGAAGCGGAAGCGATGGCATCCTTATTTGGGATGTCTTGAAGGAGAGCGCAGAGACGAGGGCAGAGCAGATCATTATGATGATGGCCTTGCAATGGTTGATGTTGATGGCAGCTCCTTCCACTCCTGCTCTACCCTCACGGTTCAGCTTTTCGGCCATTCTTCTCAAATTAGACATGCATTTGTCCAGCTGGGATTTTGTGTCATTCTTCTTCTTCAGCCAAGAGGCAAGAGAGGCGCGAAGTCTTTGGAGGGCATGAACAGAGGGAGCGAGACCGCGAATGGCTATCTGCACACAAGCGTGCTGCTTCCTGATTTCTGTAATTCTGTCTCTCAACAAATTGCACACCTCAAGCAGATGAAGTATGTCATCCAAATGTGCGTTCATCCACTTGCTCTCCATCTCTATCTTTATGTCTGACAGATTGGAACAAACATTCATAGCTACCTGCACTGCTTGTGCAAGCCAATCTCCTCCAAAACATGAGGAAGAAGAACAAGACTCCTCCAATCTTTCTACCTCACTGATAAGTGCATCTGTGAGAATTGGGTCACCCTGCAGCCTTGAGGGCATGCTCTTTGATCGGCTATGGCTATACTTATGAGGGGAGTGCAGGGCCATTGTCATTGTCACCCCAAGAGAAGAGAGACGAGAGATAGAAGTCATTGGAATGCTCAGGTTCTTTCCCTTCTATGTTTCTCCTTTGATGATTCTACTGCTTGCTTGGCATCCTTGCGTTGCCACTAACATGATTTATACAACTCACCATTATTGGTCCCAGCAGGAGACAGAGAGAGAGAATCCTGGCCATAAGCATTAGTTTTCTGCAAACCAATAGGTGGTGTCCCCCATTCTCACTCTTCCTCTGCTACCCCCACGTGTGGACCCGCCTCTCGATGTGATGTAGGTGTAATGATATGAAACCCCAATTTATTCGCCTCCTGCCCATTCTCGCACATGATTTCCACCACTAAAACAAAACATACTCAACCATTGTAGCTTACACACAATAAATTTATTTACAACTGTAAGGCAAAAATGTAATCAACTCTAGTGTGCCCCAGCTTTTAGCAACAGCTTAACATAAACGTGCAACTTCAACAATCATTGATCAATTATTTATGTTTGCCAGGTTTTGTCGGTCCATTTAATCGGCAATCAATATCATCTTTGTCTGGAAATGTGTTCAGTGCTAGCTACCATGAAGCACGTAAATGAAACAACTCTATTAGCCAAATTAGAGAATTTAATTTGCCATATCTATCTTGGGTAGTTAAAAATGGAGCTAGTGCAAAGTTTTGAGAGGACTCATGGAATGCTGCCTCCCCCGCTACCCCTCACCCACCTCTTTTCGTTCTCAACTTGGATCTATTAGAAGAAAAACAAGTTCTTCAGCAAGCTTGGGTCTGCATGTTCAAAATTATCTCACAATTTTTTCAGTAGTGTTAATTTCTCATAACCTGCTATAGATTAATTGCACAATAAACACACAAAATAGAAACTCTATCTTATTTATAACAATTTAGATGCTGGTATTAACAGTTAAACAGTAAAATCTTATCCTCTCTGCGACTGTGCCATTAACCTGCTGTTAATGTGCCTCCAGTCCCCTGTTCTATGGGCCAGCACCCTTTTGCTGCTTTAATCTATCAAAAACAATCAATATTCTGGATTAATTAACATCAAAAAATAAAGGAAGCAAAAAAAATTGAAAGTCAAGTACAAAAAGACAATAACACAGATATACCAAGGACCAGTGTGGGGAAAAACCTACAAATGTTGGATCTCCTATTCATCCTAACCATAAACTTTATATTCAAAACTCCAATACAAGTTTTCTCTAGCAATTTTACATATATAGAGCCTAGCTGCTTTACTTAGCTTGCAAGAAAATAATATTTCCTTTCTTTCTTTGGCTTTAAATCATACATAAAATCACTCTTGAGTTACTCAACCTCACAAATTTAGAAACATTTTTTTTTAAAGAATGAAAAACAAAGTTTTTGTTAAATATCCAACTCAAGTTTCTTTAAAGAAACTTCACTCCACCTTTCAAGATTAAAAAAAATCAACACTCCCTCTTAACGAGGAAGTTGTTATGCACAACACCTATCTTATCCCTAAACAATAAAACTTATTTTTCATCAAACCCTTTGTTAGGATGTTTTCTATATGTTGGTTTGTAGGAATGTACCAGAGTTTCACTATCCGCTTCTCCACACAATCTCTGATTATGAACATCTACAACCACACCTTTTATTTAGCTTCAAGAGAAAAGACTCATTCAACAGATTACAAGATTACCACAACAATTATTTCAGCCACGCAATCTCCTTTCTTTGTCCAAACACTCAATCTTAACTTGTGCTAAAAACCGTCTTCAGAAGAATCTAATAAATTCACAGTAGAAAGTATTGCAATTTCTATCTACAAGCATAATTGCCTCTTCTTCCCTTGCTAAAATTTAATTTCGCCTTCTTCCCCAGTTCCTATTGGAAATATCTTCCTCACAATGTACTCTTGGAAAATATCTTTCCTATCAATGTCTCCATGAAATCTCTTTCTCTCAATATATCCAGGAAATCTCTTCCTCTTAATTTGGTTCTCCATTATCAATACCACACATTATTGACAACGGAAATGGAGAGATAGCAAAAGAGTGAAAAATCACTCTCACACTATGTTTCAAAATTGTCCACTTATGCAGTAGCAACACCCTATTTCTCCTACTTTCCCTTGTTGTCCTTACTCGGGCACTGACCAACATAGTGATCCAACTGATAGCATCTAAAATACTTCACTTTACTTAGATCTTTCTTTGTCTCACTCTTGGTAGAAGACTCTTCACTTGGCCCTTTCTTGGCCTTCTGCTTTCCTTTACTGACAAGATCAACATTCTCTTCATCTTGAACCTTCTCTATCTAATTCCCTCATTGAGAACCTTCACATATCTCCTCTTAGACAAAATCATTTGAAATCCTTTCTCAATCAAGTAGATGATCTCTGTAGACAATGCACTTGAAAAACACATCCCAATCTTTCAAAAAACTATTCAAAGATACACTCACCAACTCATCTTCAATAATCATCTCTCCAATCTTTGTTAACTCATCTCTCACTTGAGTGAACCTGAACAAGTAGGATGTTACTTTATCTTCCTTACACATCTTTCTATTATGCAATTTTTCCTTGAGCATCATCTTATGACTCTGATAATCACTCTAATATACTTTTGTGAGTATATGCCACATCTCCTTGGTAATGTATTTTCCTAACAAATGGGGAATTAGATGATCTCTTACCCCATGAAGGATAATACTTTTTGCCTTAGCCTCCTTGACTTCATGCAAATCTAAACCAACAGGATCATTCACAGGTGGTTTCACTACTATACTAGGATAGATTCACAACATGTTCTCCTTGAGAACAAATTCAATTCAAACATTCCCTTGCAAGAAGTTAGACCCACCCTCAAGCCGGTCCTAATATCGAATACTGGATTCCATATCCAAAAAAGAAACTGGAGACAAGAACCTTTATTTTTATTTTTTTAAAATCTATCATAAATATTGGCTTTGTATTCATATTTTAGATCTTTGATACCATGTTAATTTCTTATAACGTAGCTACAGATTAATTGCACAATAAATACATAAAATAGAAACTCTATCATTTTTATAACAATCAATATTTTGAAATAAACTGAAAATTGAACGATGAGTGGGAGCGGGTGCCGTTTGAGCGGGAGTGAGGGGTTTTCAAATTCTGAGGGCACAGGGAGTAGAGATGGAGATGAGGATGATGATCCAGACGGCTGGGGAATGTCAGGGTGCTTTCTTGGAGTTCAGATACTTCCTTTGTTGCCCCCTGGCTCTATTCTGGTGTTTTTTTGCCCTCCTCTGATGGGATTGGACTTATTGGTTGGCCCACTAGGTTTGACAGACCTCCCACCAGTCTATTCTCAGCGGTCTATAGATCTATGGCGACAATGGTTGATACCCGACTTTCAGAGCTGGGGATGTTCTGGGACCTTGACTTCAGCCCCTGTCATGCTTCGGGCTTGGCTGTGGTGTGGCTGAGGGGGTTTCCTTTGAGCGATGGTCTGGTTGCTCTGCACACCTACATTTTGGCTTCTTGTGGGGGCAAAAGTCTCATTCTTGGTGCGCTAGTGGTGCCAGTGGTTGTTGTTGTTATGCGGCAGGCAGGGGTGTATGTGTTGGCCCCTTTTTCATTACGTTGGTGGAAGATTTCTGTCCACAAGTGGTACAGGCGAAACTCTTCCAAACCCAGTTCTAGGCTGGATGTGACTCAGGGTGCTCAATCTATGGGCACCATGGTTGCTGAAAGATTTATGCTGGGCTCTTCCCACTGTGTTTGTTACAGATTTGTGGAGGGCGTCGGTGATGTGATGGAGTCTGAAGCCAGAGTCAGTGAATGTGTTCTGTATGCCCTATTTCTGGGTTGGATTCCCCTATGTGGGATCTTGGTCACTAGTTGTGGGCTCCTACATCTGATGGGGTGCAGTGGTTCCAATCCTAGTACTAGCTGTGGTGCCCTTTGCGAGGGGATGATCTGGCTGGTGGCTTTTGCTACGGAAGAGCTTGCTCGCTCTGGTCTTCTTAGATGGAGTGGTGGTTCTCAGCTCCTCAAGATGGTTAATGAAGATATCCCTCTTATGGAGGATTGGTTGGCACCCTTTCCCTATGTAGGCTAGGAGGTGCCTTTCGGTATT
>MU226451.1:118581-129224 GCA_018584345.1 Thuja plicata
TCTGACTGGCTGCAGTCTGGGTGAACAACGAAGTAGTTTTTTGGTGATTCGATTTGATTCGGCTTTTCATGTCATTTTATTCCATCTTGATATGGCTGTGGATTGTGTGGAGGGGAATGCCCTCACTGGGATCTCTGGAGGGGTGGAAATGGTGTGGCAGCTTGCAAAGGGGTTCTTTCCCCCTTTTGTTGATGATTTTGGTAGAGATTTCTGCCCTCCCTGCTGGGGGTGGACATGGCTTTATGCTTTGTTTCTTTTCCTTGTTGAAGGCAATGTGATGCTATAGAAACTGTGGTGGCTAGAGAAGATGGTGATGACTCTTCAACATGGAGAGTCGGATTGGCTGATAGGCTACTTGCAGCCTGTGTTTGTTTTTATGACCCCGTTGTGATGGAAGTGGCTCTCACTTTCAGTTTTCTTTTTTTCTGTGATGGACTGTCCATTATGTTTTGGTGGGACAGTGGTTTCTTTTTTTCGTGTGACTAGAGGACTGTTGATAGTTTTCAAGGGCTCGCTTTGGTCCTTTGTTTTTGGATTAAGTTTGTTGTTGTCTTGGGTGGTGGTCTCGTCTCGGAGGCTGAGGGATGTGGTTCATTGTTCATGAGGAGGGATTGTTATTTGGTGTTTGCCTCTTCCTTCACGAATCCTATGGAGATGGTTGAGTCCCCTTTAGAGGTGGTGATCTTTCTCATGATTCAGGAGTTGAGCATTTGTTCTGGAGACCTCTTCTCTGGATTTTTTGTTGAAAGGTGGTCTTATGGTTTACTCCTTGTGTTGTTGGTCTTTCTCTCTACTGCCCCTATTGAGGTGGGCTCCTTGGCTATTGAGGTGGTAAGGGTTTTTGCAGCCTGGAGGTAGATCTACAGTCATGAGGGTGTTGTTTACCATTGCCGGGTTCTGACAGCTTGGCTTTTCTCTCCAAGCAAGTTTCGAAAGCTTCAACTGATAGTTTTTTGGTTGAGCTTTGGTGATGGTCTTTCATGACCTTGTTGTTCTTTTAAGTTTACTTTGTTGTGCACTATGGATACGATTAATATGTTGTTAATTTGTATCTAGTGTGCTGTTGTTGTACCACGAGCCAGCACCCTCTTGCTGCTTCTTAATTAAAAAACAATCAATACTTTGAATTAATTAACATGAAATAATAGTGGAAACAAAAACAATATCAAAATTCAATCACAAAAGAAACTAACACAGATATACCCAGGAAACCCTAGTGTGGGAAAAAACCTATAAATGTTGGATCTTCTATTCAACCTAACAACAAACTTTCTTTTCAAAAATCCAATACAAGTTTTTGATAACAATATAACATATATAGAGCCCAACTGCTTTACTAAGCTTGCAAGAAAATAATATTTCCTCTCTTTCTTTGGCTTTAAATCATACATAAAATCACTCTTGATTTAATCAACCTAACAAACTTAGAAATACTCTTTTTTTAAGGATAAAAAATAAAGTTTTTGCTAAATATTCAACTCGAGTTGCTTTAAAGAAACTCCACTCCACCTTTTGAGCTAAGAAAAATTCAACACTCTCTCTAAGAAAAGAAGGTGTTTTGCACAACACCTAGCTTATCCCTAAAGAATATAAATTTGTTTTTATCAAAGACTTTGTTAGGATGTCTTCTATGTGTTGGTTCGTAGGAATGTACCAGAGTTTCACTGTCCCTTTCTCCATAGAATCTCTAATGAAGAAAATCTACAACTACAACTTTTATTCAGCTTCAAGTGCAATGACTCATTTAACAAATTACAAGATCGCCACAATAATTATTTCAGCCTCACAATCTCCCCTGTCAATCAAAACTAGCGAGAAGTTTAGTGGTGATTATTCACCATTTTGAGAATGTCGCATGTCGGCGACCCTAAAATTGGAAAATATTTTTCACATACTAGATTGACCCTATCGCCTGGCATTTATTAATATTGGGTCCAAAGCTCGGGCCCATCGCTCATCAGTTTATTTAATTTTTCCATTTCTTACGCATTATCACCAACGGATATAAATTTTCGTCCCCATAAATTTAAAACATTCGCCTATAATTTCCAAGTGGCCCCAAATCGACGGCCTATATTCACCAATCATTTTATACATATTTATTTATAGGTGGCCCCAAATTCTCCTGGCATTTTACAGATGCGTATCTCTAACTGACATAATTTAGCCAACTTTATTAATCATGCAAAGGTATTGGACGACCCATAATCACCTTGGAAATAACAAAATACGTGTTATAATTACACGGGCTTCGCCAAATATTAGTATAAAAACATTCTTATATCTCTATGACATCTCTATATTTGATCAATAGAAGTTTCATAAGTTTCAGATTATTGAGTGCAACAGTATACTGCATTGGCGAGTCGTGACTGCATTGCTTCATTTTAATTTGTGGAAAAGGTAAGTGATACTTATTCTATGGCTCTGTGATTTTGAGTTCATTTACATTATTTCAAAATAGGTTTTCAAAAATGGGGTTTCTTTTCCCTTTCAGCTTGAAATACACTGCATGTCGTTGATCTCTGCTCATTGAATGGTCACTGGCACTGTCGCACTATACCGGGTCCAATTAACTTTTGGCTTGTCATTTGATGTCACTAGGACATGTGTGAGTGTCACTTAATTATTTTAAATTACAACTTCAGCTTATTAGTTATTACATTTAATAAATGTTATTAAATGTTTAGTTTTACACTGTAGTTCGATTTAGATTTTAATTCAATTATTTCTATCTTATAATCACACATCGATATGACACATTGGCAAATTAAAAATAGAAACTTCCTCTGGGCTAATAAATAAACTTAATCGTTTAGTCTTCAGATTTAAAAATGGAAGACTAATCCATCACTTAAGCATATACTTAAATGTCTAATACACAGGTAAAGCAACTAATTAAAATATGGTAATCAAAAAGAAGTCTAAGAATCAATTTTTTGTATCGATAAAAATAAATTCAAATGAACTTGGAAAATTTTTATTTTTTATTTTTCATAAAATTACATCGTATAGTAAAAACAAAAACCTACTAGGCAACTTCTTATCGGTATTAAAAAAAGTGAAACTTTGCATGTCCATTATCAAAAGAGTAGGGTAGCGGGAATGGGTAACTGGTAAACTAGGGAATCAGGGATCTTCATCTTCCCTTTCGTCTGAGTAGAGTTTTCCAGAGAGGATAATCTCTGAGAGTTCGTCAAGCCATTTGTAGTTTGACTCATCAAATTAATCAAGGTAAAACCATTTTCGGAGAAAATCTCTCCCAAACTATGCCCATTTCCTGTGTCGCGTTAGTTTCTCATCATTGATGTTCAACAGAAAGGGTTGTCTGGCCATATTTCTTCCCGACACCAACAGCTTGTGTATATCTCTTGGCCAAGGGATCCCCACCCCTAATTTTGCAAAAATAGAAACATTGACATCGTCCTTCAGGAATTTCTCTTTAAAAACCTTCCTCAACAGCATTAGCATATCCACCTTCTGTCCTCTGAGGTCGAGGAGAGATGAAAAAACTGGGATGTAATGTCTGTGTAGACGTGGTATCTGTCAACATTCTCAAGGAACTCTCGACCCAATAATATCAACACAACATAATTTATAAAAGCGTCGCAATCAACCTCCCTACAAACGGAAGTGAAGATTTCTTCTGAGATATTGCCCAAACAGGACCTCTGGTCATCTGGGGATGTGCATCTCAAATAGATTGGTGTATCCATCTTTAATTCTTGAAAGCCTAAAGACCTAAAAACCTAAACCTTAAAACAAGAGGCAGAATTTCTACCACCAGCACCTCTGACTCTAAATCTACCAAAAGCAAAATGAAGAAGAAAGAAACTAGATCGTCTATAAATAGCCCCGACCCCTTGATTGATAGTAGTGATCACGGATACTTAGAAATTAATAATTATTCTTTCTTTAATCGTATTTAATGCAATTTCCATAAATGCATTATGTGTATTATGTGTGTGAGATATTTAAATCAATTTTCCTTAATATTTCATATCTAAATGTAAATCTTTCCTATAAATTTTCCCATAAATGCATGTGTACTATTGATAGTTAAAGATGGCAGTTAAAGAATGTCACTGACAAGGCATTTAATTCTTTTTGAGTTACGAGCTACAAGTTGTTGCACTATCCACCATCCATGTCAACAAATAACCAGTAGTAATCAATGATCATGGTTACGGTGCACTTTTTAAGGCTTGAATGTGTCATCATTCCGGTGACTTCCTGCAGAAGTCGGTTTCCTTCCAAAATTTGGCCCAAAATTAAATTTTAGCGATTGATCTAGGATGATCAAATGGTCTCAAATAATAAATTTAACAATATCTAATTAGATTATGTGTCCAATGTGTGATCAGTTATATTCAAAACAAATAAAAGTGATATTCGTTGGACGTTGCATTAATTACAATGTTACATGTCATTATCTCGGTGACTTCTTGGAAAACTTTGTTTCCTTCAGGAAATTGGGCCAAAATTAAACTTCAGCCATTGATCTAGGATAATCAAATGGTCTCAAATAAGACATTTAATATTAGTTTGCATTGGCCCACATGACGCATTGATGAGTCCCATCTTTTGAAAATCACCAGATAAAATATTTTATTTTCCCATAATTAATGATAGATTAGCCAATAAAATAAATATATTTTAAAACGACACATAAAAATCGCCAGTACAAATATTTTTTTTACCTTCACAAGAAAATAATTCGCCTCATATATTATATATTTTCCTCCACATTAATTTATAATTTTCTAGGATTTTATGGAATTTTTATTAGGTAGGGAAAAAATCGCCTATGCCTTTATATTATTTTTCTAATTTGGAAACAAAATTTCCATCATCAATAAAAATTTTCCCCTAAATTAAAGTACAATTCACCAAGATTTTACAATTTTTCCTAGGAGAGGGTTTCTTTAAGTTATCCCTGGTCAAAACACTCACTCTCAACTTGTGCCAATAAGTTGTGCTAAAAAATATCTTTAGAAGATTTTTAAAAAAAAATCATAGTACACAGTTGAAGATGTAAAAATATGATTAGAAATCTTATGGAGTCAAGATTCAGACATATTTCACATCCAATAAAGAGTTTCCTGCAATAAATCACATATGCACATCTAAAATAAAAAGAACACACACACACATGCATTAATAGGGATTTGCCTCTATTGCCCTCCAATCTTTCAAGGGCTTGTGTTTAGGAATATTTTAATCTCAGAAGCAGACACAAGATGATATGAAAGAATGGATATTTGAAGATGAAATGCAAAGAGACTAAGATGCAAGGATCAATGCAAAATGCAAGATTAAACTCAACTAGAATGAAAACAAAGTGGAAAGACAAGATCACTAATGAACCTAAAAAGCCTTGATTGATAAAATCACTATTTCCCTATAATGAGTGCTATGCATGCAAAATGACAATATACGCAAATAACAGATGCCAAAAATATGGGAAGAAAGGCCTTTATATAGATATCCTTAGGAAGAGACCCCATATCAGGGTGAATGTGGGATAAATGCAAAATAGTGGTAAAGAAGGTATAAGTGGTGAGTGATAAATGGTAAGCGATTAATGGGAAATGGTAAGTGGGTTTTATTTAAAGATATTTTTATTTGGAATAAGTGGAGCATGATATATTTATTTAAATGTATTGGTGGATAACAACAGTAGAATTTGTATATTATTTTAATGATTTAATAAGATGAATGGAGAAATAGGATAATGAAATAATGATAATGATAATATAGTGAATAATAGGAATGAACGATAGATTAATGAACCCATCTTATTAGTGTAGGAAAATTGAAATTAATAAAAGGATATTTTTATGTGTCTACAAAAGTATATAGAAATTTCTATCTACAAGAATAATTTCCTCTATTTAGCTTGCTGAAATTTTCTTTCACCTTTTTCTCTAGTTCCTCTTGGAAATCTCTTCCTCAAAGTGTACTCTTTGGAAATCTCTTTCCTCTCAATGTCTCCAAAAAATATCTTCCTCTCAATATATCTAGGAAATCTCTTCCTCTAGATGTTTAGGGAGCTATCTTCCTCTAAGCTTGGTTATCCACTATCATTATATCACTCATTGTTGGTAACTTAAGTAGAGAGACATGCAATGAGTGAAAACTAATTCTCAAAATGTGTTGCAAACTCATCCACTTGTGCAATAGCTGCAACCTATTTCTCCTACTTTCCCTTGTTTGTGTTACACGGGCACTGACTAGCATAGTGACCCAACTAATGAAAGAAAAAACAATTCACCTTACTCAGATCTTTCTTTATCTCACTCTTGACAGAAGACTCTTCACTTCACCCTTTCTTGGCCTTCTTATTTCCTTTTCTTACAAGAGAAAATTTCTCTTCATCTTTAGCCTTCTTTGTCTTATATCCTCGCTCAACACCTTCATGTATCTCCTCTTGAACAAAATCATTCCAAAGCCTCACTCAAGTAGGTAGCTGATCTCCGTTGATAATGCACTTGAAAAACACATCTCAATCTTTCAAAAAACTATTCAAGGCTATACACACCAAATCATCTTTATAAATTGTCTCTCCAATGACTAACTCAACTGTAACATGCGTCAACCTGGACAAGTAAGATATCACTCGCTCTCTCTTAGACATCTTGGTATTATGCAATTTTTCCTTAAGCATCATTTTATGACTCTAATAATTACTCTAATACGGTTTTATGAGTGTATCCCACATATCCTTGGTAGTGTCTTTTCTTGACAAATTGGGAATCAAATGATCTCTTACGCCATCAAGGATAATCCCTTTTGCCTTAGCCTCCTTGAATTCATGCAAATTTAAAGCAATGAGATGATTCACAAGTGGTGTTACTACTGCACTAGCACAGATCCACAACATGTTCTCCTTGAGAACAAATTCAATTTGAACCTTCCACTGCAAGATGTTAGACGCACCCTCAAGCGTGTCCACATATCGAATACTCAATGTCGTAGCCACAAAATAAATTGGAGACAAGAATCTATTTTTTTTCTCAAATCTTTCACAAATCTTCGCTTTGTATTCAAAGTTTATATCTCTGATACCATGTTAATTTCTTATAACCCAACTACTGCTTAATTGCACAATAAATCACAGAATAGAAACTCTATTTGATTTATAATAATCAACACTCTAAATTAATTAACAATAAATAATAGTGCAAGAAAAAACAATAGTAAAAGTGAATAAAAAAAGACAATAACATTGATAAACCCAAGTATGCGAAAAAAATTTGCAAACGTTGGATCTTCTATTCAGCCTAACAACAAACTTTTTCTTCAAAAATCCATTACAAGTTTGCTGTAGAATTCTTACATATATAGAGCCCAAATTCTTTATTTAGCTTGCAAGAAAAGAATCTTTATTTTCTTTCTTTGGCTTTAAATCATACATAAAATCACTCTTGATTTACTCAACCTCACAAACTTAGAAATATTCTTGTTAATGAATAAAAAACAAAGTTGTTTCTAAATATCCAACTCTAGTTGGTTTAATGCAACTCCATTCCACCATTCAGGATAAACAAAAATTCCACAAGTAGATGGCTCCCTCTCATACCAATGGAAAACTTTCAACCATTTTGACTTTCCCCAATACCAAATGGGTCTTTTACTCTCCATTCTCAAACATTGGCATTTATTTTTGTTACAGGAAAATGACTTCTTCATTTGAATTCCCAGTAAATCAGGGAAATATTCAGTACAACAAGGATAATTATCCTTGCAATGGCAAGGAGTTCAAAATACTTCTAGGGCCTTTACGTTTTGTATATAAACATAAATTCAAAATATTAAGTGTATAAATTTTTATTTTGTTTAAAAAGAACTTTCTTTTATATTTATGAGTATATCTTGTAACTTTACATTAACTTTAAAAAAGGTACCAAATTCACAAAATATATCTAATTGATATCAATTAAATAATTTATATTTGAATAATATAATTGATAATTAAAGATTAAATTAAAATGATTAAAAAAATAATAGCTATGTGATTTAAGCTTCTGATTTAACCATGCATTATTTTTTACATCAACATAAAGCTTAAAGAAGATAATGAGATTTAAAATTAATATCTTATTTTCTTATCTTAGCTTTTCATCCATGATTTGCAATATTGATCTAAAAAAGAATACACGGTTAAAACAAAAAGCTTATATATTATATCTTTAATCAATATCTATACTCAACTTACAAATAGTAATAATAAATATATCTAATATATCAATTACACATATTTATAATTTAATTATCACAATTTATATTTAAAAATAAGTTACTATTCTTATTTTATATAATGATTTAAAAATTCTTATATTTTATTATAAAAATATATTTGTAGCTTACTAATTGAGTTATTTTTATTTTTTTGAAAATACATAATTATATTTTAATATGTTATGAGTATGATTTCAACTTTTATTGTAAAATATTTTGAAGTTAAAAATAAAATTTAAATTAATATTAAATTTTTTGTAAATAAATATGTTTTAAAGTTCTACGATAATTATCATTCTAATTTTTTTTATTTTTTATTTTTATAAATTTTCACATAAACTTAAATGCTATTACAATCCCATGCTAGTAGAAATGTGTGTTTGCATTGTGCTTTCCACAATTGTGGGTTATATTTCAATGATAATAACTAAAATTAATGCATACACTAAATCATGCAGATCATTTGCGTTCTTAGAAATTATTTCTTAAAATTTTTTAATTTAAATTTTAAAGTCCTTTTGAATTAGTTTTTAATTATTTACTATTTGACAATTTTTTTAGTTAAATTTAATAGTATATAATATCAAACAAATATTGTAATATATTTTTTAAAAACTAATGTTTGAATTTATAAATTTTATTTTATTTTTTTAAAAGTAAATTTATTTATATTTTTTTATTTCAGTAAAAATTAATGTATATTTTAAAGAAAATTAATATTTTGTAATACTTTTACCTATTACATATCTTTCATTGGAATAATTATAATTTTACCACATAACTAAATAAATTAATGAGCTTGTTTATTTTTCTCTTATTTTTATAAGTAATGGGTAGTCATATTTAAGATTGTCAAATAACACTCCATTCATTCAAATCTATGAGCACAAGCTAGCATAGGCACAAGCCTTTCAACACAACAACTCAATAAGGATTTCAACCCTGGTAGTAGCCTCACTAGGAAATTGTTTTGGCCACTGCTCTAAATGGGTCACCCCTAATGAGCTTGTTATTATGTTGAGTATGAATTCTTTTATTCACTCTAAATTTTTTATAGATTGAATAATTTCTAGAATCTAAGCAATAAACAACAAGCACAAATGAATTAAGCCAATCTAGTGTATTAAGATTGTTCTAGATTGCTCAATAATTATGAGAAGAAATCCTTGCCTAAGTAGGTAAGGAGAGGGAGGTGAGATGGTTGGACACAACCACTGACTAACCCTCAAAGAATGCAACACTTGTAGCTCACTTGACAAGTGTAAAAACAAGTAGAAAGTGTGCATACACAAGGTGTCTCCACAAGAGAGGACATGTGTCTACACCACATGAGGTGAGACAACTAACTCAACTAGCCTAAGTAAACTTAAACTAACTGTGAAAAGGTTAAACCTAGTCTTATCTAGTTTGATAATAATATGTTTACACTAACACCCCCCTTAAGTGCAACTTAGGGAGAAGTAAAAAAAAAGATAATGGGTCGAGACTACTAGAAATGTTAGCTACCCATGTACAAATTTCCCATAAGTGGAGAATAGGAGAAAAACTAGTGGGAAATAAAATTCCACTCCAAAAGAGAAATGATGTCTTTAAAGAAGGTTCAATGATCTCCAAGCCAATGTTGTCGTGTGATAATAATCCATGAAGAAGGATAATAGATATAGGTGATGGTTCAAGCAGATTTGGGAAAAGGGACCATACATGTAGGTGAAATCTGAACCGATATGAATCTAATATTCCTGAAGAAGGTGTCAAATTGGATGATGACATAGTCTAATATATAGACTCATGAGTAACTGCTGAATCAGTCATGATATAATCTGAAATAGATAAGGCATAAATAATAATATCTGAAGACCCTTACAATTTTTCCAAAATGAACCCCCCCCCCTTACAAATTTAACATAACTCTTTAGAAAGCCACAAAAAACACATTAATAGTGTCATTACAGCCTCCATTAAGTTTGATGATTTTTCAAATTTTGAATGGAGTCGGTGACACATGCCCTTGGCTTAAGACACATGACATGATATTTTTTATTCATTATCTAGAGTTCCATCCTAGTCTTTATAATAAATTTTCATCATATATTGTTATTATATGTTTTTGGCATTAATAAAATCATAGGCTTCATAATAAATTAATTTATTTTTACTTGTGTGATATATTATTTTAAAGATAAGTGTTCCATGGTGCGCTATACATTTTTATTCATCAACTCTTATATATGATCAATACTATAGATCTATAATTTATTATATATTTTTAAATATATTTTTCCTTAATCATTCAACTGATACATTGTAGAGAAAAATTAAGATCACTACTATATAAATTATACCAATTTGTGTAATAACCTTGATGATGATGGATTATTTCTTCTCTTGAATACTTTATTTAG
>MU226451.1:129440-143507 GCA_018584345.1 Thuja plicata
GAGGGAAAGGGGGATTACATTTCTTAATTATAAAGTAAAATAATAGATCTGAATTGCTTAAAACTTCAATTGAAATGAAACATTTATCTTGGAATGTAGTAGATCTAGAAATACATATTTTTTGGTGTCTGTACTGAGTTTCAGGAAATTTTGCAACCGGATCTGGAACAGAAACATAGAGACAGAGAAAAATCAAAAATGTTTTTCTTTTCTGAGTCAGGTCGACCTTGACCCAAATGGGGGGCACAATTGTACCCCAAAATGTTGACCTTTACCTGCATTGCTCTGACGAAAATTTTGTTTAGGAATCCTGAAAGTTGGCCGAAAAGGATATCTGAATCTGATCTGTAATTCAATGTCCTATACCTGTACCTGCAAGAAAAATGGTTTTGTTTGTTGGGGGAGGGGTTTGCCTTAGTCAAACCCTGATTTAGGAATTAACCTTGAAATCAATAATTGAAATGGAGAATGCTAGTAAGTAGTAGAAGTATATCTAACAAAGAAGCTATGATATTCAATAGATATGCAATTGTATTTGAAATATAAACAAGTATGTTAATACGAAAGCTTGGACTCAACATTAGAAACCACAAATATCAATCAAAACCTCCATGATTTTATGCTTGGAATCCATATTGAAGGAAGAATGAATGAATCTTGAGGATGCACAAAGGATCTTGAAGGAAGATCACACCACCATGATGGATAGATCTAGGGTTTGAATTATGAATCTTGAATGTTTGAACCAAATCCCTTCAATGGCTTGAATGCTTGAATCTTTGATCTTCAATGGAGAACTTGAAATGATTAAGAAGAATGTAGAACAATAGATTCTTTAAAGTAGATGATACTGTATTTGTCTCCAAGTAGATGATATTTCTTCTTACGTTTAGGTGCTTCAAGTCTTGCTTCTTATCTTCTCTTAGAGAAAATGAGAGGAGAAAGGCTTCCTTGTATACAAGTCTAGGAAACAAACTTCTAGAGAGACTGAAATAGGAGAATTAAATTCCAATGAGGCCTATACCCCTAGAATTGGACCTATATTAAATATCTCTTTAAGATTCATTACTTCAAAACCCGAAACAACTGACCTAGAAGCGGGAAAATGAACTTTTGAGTTTTCGCCGCAGACGACAAACTTTCTAATGGAAAACTAAAAGGGGGACCTGGGTCAAGGTCAAGGTCTATGTCGACCTAGGTCAGGGTCAAAGTCAATGTCAAACTAGGTCAAGGTCAAGGTCAACCTTGACCCAGGGGCCAGGACCCCTGGAAAATGCGCCAGGTGTGAAAAATAGTGCCCGAAGAGGCCGAATCAGGGTCCTAAATAGGCACAAAAGTTGGAAAAGGGGTAGAAGTTGGAGAAAAACATGATGATGTCTCAAAACACCCCCTAAGGAGGGATAAATGTTGTTAACATGGAAGTGATTCCATTTTAAGATGATACATTAAGCCCCAACTTTAGCGGGAGTATGGAAATCTAACATACTCATGGTAAAGTTAAAAGAAAGACTTCGATGGATCGCAATAGGATAGAACATAACTTAGTCAAGTACATGAGCCCCCAAGCCAAGGATTCTAATGCAAAATGCATGTACAAGGGTATGAAAACAAAGAGCAAACAAAGACAAAGCCAAAAGACACAAAAGAGGGGTTAGTACAAAAACAGACCCAAATTAACTAGAAAATGAAACCTTACTAAGAAATGCTTCCTATACTAATATCATATTTGGAAAGCTATCACATAAGAATAAATTATTATATAAGAAGGACAAGAGAAACACTATAAATAACATAGATTCATGATCTTATCCTACTAGCATGGAAGAAAAAGAGAGAAAATAGAGAGAGTGATTACCTTTCCCAGTAAGATGCCCACCTTACCATGAATCACCAAGGAGGGAGAGCCTAATAGGTTCACCCGTTAATTGTACTTTGTAGTTATAATGCATCTTTTGATGTATTTTAGAATACCCATAGATCCACATTCTTGTATTACTATGGAATATAAAATGCATGTATCTTCAAGATTTAGAAACTTATGTACGTTACCTTCCAAGGATTTATCATATTTGAAATTGAAAAATGCGTATCTCTTCAGGATTTAGAAACTTATGTGCGTTACCTTCTGGGAATTTAGCAAAAAAAAAATAGAAAATAAAAATGCGCGTCTCTTCATGATTTAGCAACTTATGTGTGTTACCTTTCAATAATTTAGCATATTGTAAAATATAAACTATAGTATAAGGGAGACCCTATATATGCCCCCTCCTTATCGTGGCTACCTAATAAACAAGATAAGAAACAGAAAGGAGGATACCTTCTTCACAAATTAAGGAGATATCATGTCAGCAATATTGTACACTATATTCTTAGTGAAGAGTGTTGACCCTTACATATAAGAGCATAGATAATCGTGAAAAAGGATATATCACTTATGGAAAAGGATCCTCAAAGAGGAAGAGATCTTATGAACAATACCTCCACTGTAGAGGAGTGCTTTGGATAAAATATAATCTTTCAAAGAAAATCAAAAGGGATCAAATATTCAATCATCAAGCCCCTTGCGTTCAAGAGAAAACCAAATGGTGATGACTATTACATGAATTGTGTTGATCATAGCTCTTTCTACTATTTCTTAATTCTCATAATTAAACTTAACTATGCAATCTCGTGTCCTTTCTAACTTCATGTTTACTTGACTATCCTATGCAACCTCTCTTTAATTTGAAACAAATTATTACTTTTTCTTTTCTTTTATGTCCTGAGTTTAAAAAATACTTTATTAATTATATATAATATTTAAAAGGAATCTATAATTTGATGGAGAAGATGCGAGGTGGGAGCATTGTTTGGGTTTCAAGTAGAGTGTTTGAGAGCATGGAGAATGGAGAAGACGTACACAATGATGAGGATGGTCGTGTTCAGTGTCTTTTTAGTGTGGAGCCTTATTGGGCCCTACAGATAGAGATTCTTCCTTTTTCCCTGGGTGTCCTTTTTTAGGGCCTGTGACTTCTTTTTAGCTTACTTCCTATAGGGTTCTAGCATGGAAACTTATTGTGTCTAGGTGTGTCGAAGGTCTCTCTTTGCCAAGTTTCTTTGTTGGTGCATGTGCTTAGCTAGGTGTTTGGGGACTTAGTTTTTTTGGTTTTGTTGCCTAATCTCCCTTGTGCCTCTTGTGGTTTGGATCTTATGTGGGAAATATTTTTCTTCGGTTTGCGCTCTGGTCTACTTTAAGTCTTGTTGTGGAGGTGGTTTCCTCTTGGTCTTTTCCTTGTGTTCTAATGCTAGGGTCTTTTGGTTCCCCTTTTTAGAGCTGGTGGTTATTTTAGGGGATGTTTTTTCAAGTTGTTGGGCTTTGGTGACTTTGGCCCATTTTTCCCCCTCTCTATATTTGGGATCTTTTTACCCTATTTTTCTATAGTGCTTTGCAGATATTTTGTGACTCTAGGTGGTTGTAGGGTTGGCAGTGGCTGGGTGCGATAATTTTTTAGAAGAGGTGTTTAATGGTGTCAGTTTCCTCCTTATTCTTCCCTTTGTTCAGAGCCCCCATTGTTTTGTTGTTGTTTTTTGGTGTAGGAGGTGGTCGGTGATAGGTCATAGGGGTGTTTTGGATGGTCCGATGTGAGCATTTTTCATGGATGAGATTTATTGGTTTTTCTCCCTCCTTCCTTTCTTCTCTATTCTAGGTCTCTCCCTTTTTGCTACAAGGTGTTGCTATGTGTGGAAGCATTTGTTATGGGTTGTTTGGTTTCCTAGATTTACAATTTGTGGATTGTTTTGGGACTAATTTTCTTGAGATGATGAACCTTGATGATTTTGGTTCCTTGGATTTCTTGCTTATGTTATGGGTTTCCTGCACTTTGATGCTTTAGTTCATTACAACAGGTTTGGCTTGGTTCTTGGATGAAGTGTTGTTGGGTGTGGACGCGTGTGAGTGTTTTAAGAGGAGGGAATTTGATGTGCTTCTCCCCTTCCCCATCTTCTCTCTTCACTAGGTAACTTTAATCCTATTGTTCTTCTCTTTGGGAAGTACTTGGATCTTATTTATTGGGCTGCGAGGTGTGAAAGGTTATGAGTGTTTTTAGTGACCAAACTTATTTGTTCTCATGGCTTTTTCCCCCTGCTCTTTCTTGGAAAATTGTTACCTCTCATTCTCTTTAATGCGAAGATGGAAGTTGGTTTTTAGTTGTTCTGGGTGTGGAGAAGTTGCGAAGGGAGTGTTTTAAGTGGTTGGGCATTAATTTTTTGTCTCCATCTTCTCCCCTTATGCTATACTGGGATCCTTCTATTCTACTGGTGGTTTCTATCTTTTCTAGGTATGCTATTAAGGTGGATGGAACTCCTTTAGAGGTAGAGTTCTATGTGGCTAAGAGGTTATCTTTTCTCTCTAGTTTTCATTCTCATGTTGATCCTATTGAGGTGATGGTGTCTTCTATTGAGGTGAAGTGCAGTGATGCATGAGAATGTTTTATTGGGAGTAAGTGTTCTTTACTGATGGTTGGAGGGCCTTTAAAAATCCCTTGAGTTATCTTTTTTTAAAGGTTATGAGAGCCTTGTTAAAACCCATGTCTATTCTGGTTTTGGATGCCTAGAGAATTCATTATCTATTAACTTTATGAGATCTTTGAAAAAACCCTTTGATTGTATTTTTTTTGAGTGAGCATTCTTTGTGTTATCTCTTTGTTGATGAAAAACAAGGTTATAGGATCCTTGCTATAACCCATGTTTATGCATATTCTAGGTAACTGGTCAAACCCATGGTTTTCTTTCTTGAGGTTTACAAGACCTTGTAAAACCCTATATTTTACCTTGTGAGGCATTGTCTAGTTGTTGATGCAACCCTTGGCTTGTATGTTCTATTTTTAGATTGTTGTTTTTTTGTTGTTTGGTTATTGTTGTACTATTGTTAGTTAGTTGCTATTATGTAGTGCTCAATCTTTGCAATTGTCTCTTCTAGGGTTCTAGACCCCCTTATAAATTTATTTGTAAGGATTTTCAGGTCGCATCAAAACCTATTTACTCTTAAATAAAAAAATATTTAAAATAATTTTAAGAGGGAAGCTCTAGAATGGATGAGAAACTTGAATAGCTAATTTTTTTTGAGTTCAGAAAGGGCAAGAGTCATTTGTAAGTTAGTGAGTGCCATCATTGTGGAAGAAAGATGAAAAGGAAGGTCACCTTGGAGGTAGAGTTTAGAAGATTGATGAGGTTTCCTAGTTCAATATTTTTTGCATGTAATTTGTGTAACAACCTTGATGATTAATTATAAAAGGAAATATTATCCCTGGGAGGGTAGAAGCTTAAAATTAATGAAATGTTGAATTCACAAGATTATACAAAAGATTCATTATGGTAGTGATGCAATCCTCTTTAGATATGTTGTGCAAGTGTCCATTCAATAACATGATAAAAAAAATCTATTATTAAGACATATTTGAAGATAAGTTATTGTAGCTTGGTGTTCTTTGTCTTACACATTTGAAAACATGCACTTGAATTAGGATACTAGAATTACCAAATGATCAAATGGGTGCATTTATATACGTTTCTTAAGGCATTTTAAGATTTAGGATAACTTCTCATGTTCATATCAAAATATCAGGATCTAATCGCAAATGGTTGGAATAGGTACTCTAACTTGTTCAAATTGGGTCACCTTTTGGATGTAACTATGACATAACTAACATAGTCCATGAAGACTATGCTACTAGATCTACTTAGAAAAGGGTGAGATAAAGCTTGTTGGAGAGTTCATAGGCCCAAGATAATAGACTGGGTCACCTCATGAACATAAGAGTATAGTTTAGATGAGATGAGGGGGCCAAAATAGGCTCAACAAATCTAGGAGGCATACTAAAGTAAAGTTTTGAAAAGCTAGTGTGAAAGTGTAAGGTGTTACAATTTATAACGCTGTACCTACCTAGAGTAGTTAAAAGGATGAACAATAATGAAAATGATACATTTCATATGAAGGTCAAGGTTGAAATACCCTAAGTAGCTCAATATAAGAAAATACCAATCTTGAATCCATGTTTAATCACAATAAATGAAATTATTAAGTTTAGAAGGACAAAATAAGTGGTTTAAAATGTAGAAGTAGAAGAAAATGTAGTGAATATATAGATTGTACCTACTTTATATCGTTGGCTATTAAAGATATTGATCAATTATGTCTAATGGTGTAGAAAAGGAATGGAATTGATTGATTATGTCTCATGCAGTAAAGAGGGATTGGAGTTGATTCATGTAGAATTATTTTATTTAGGTTCTTCCATGATAGGTAGCACAAAACACTCACTCTTCCAGAGAGATGATATTTGACAATTTATTGACTATCGATTGAAAGGACCCACAAGACCTAGCATACAAATAATTCATGAATAGTTGCTTAAGTTGCATGCAGTGGGACCGTTTGGGTGCTAGAATACCAAATGTTGGATATAGTCAATTATGGAAGATGCTACAATTCGGGAAGATACATATCCTGAAAATGATTTCTTGAATATGGGCTGGACCCGTTTGGTTCACCAGGAATAGGACTGAGAAGGTGCATAAATAATTTTAATTGTTTATTTCTTAATTTTTTAATACGGTGTCTATGTGTATATATACACAAACATATGTGTATATATACACATATGCATGTATATACACACACATATACACACATTTGCACACACACACACACATACACACACACACACATGTGTAATAAACACATATGTATATATAGATATATATAGACACATATGTGTATATATACACACATGTATACACATATATATATTATGTATATATCCACATATACGTACATGCACACATTTACACACCTATCATGTCACGAATCTGACAAGATATTAAATTTGCTTTTGTAAAATTTGGAATTGGAATTTGAAATTTCAATTCCACCTATTTGTGGGAAGATTCATATGCCCATTTTGGGCCAAAATTAGAATTTTGAAATTTCAATTCCAATTTTTTTGGATGGACACAAACATGGAATTGACATTATCAGGAATTAGATAATGCCAATTCCAGTCAAATTCCAGCACCCAAAGGGACCCTAAGGCCCCGTTTGTTTGGGGAATTGGAATTTGACTCAAAACCTTATTATGTCATAATTTGGTTTTGATCTTCTGGTTTTGCATCTTCTGGATATAGTTTGGACTGTTTCGCTGACCTGGAAGATGACTGTGTCAATCCATCTTCTATGTTTGGTTGCCAATTTCAAAATCCTTAAAACCCTCAATGTTGGTGTCAATAATAGTGTAATCATAAGAATGGCGAGCAGAATCCATGTTGGTAAGTTTTTCCTTGGCCCAAAAAATTCTGGCTAGACTTGATGATGAAACATAGCGGACATAGCTGAGGCCATTCTCTGGCTCGTCATCTACTCTTTCACACACATCCAGGCTAGGATGCCATTTTTTCATTGCAAAGAAATCGCTAGTGATTTCCTAGACAATCTGTAGAGGAGCAGCCACAGGGACTTGGATGCAGCCCTTCCGTGTTATTTCATCATTTTTCTCCTGGAATGTGAATGAATGCTTCATAGCCAAATGCATGTAGATGACTATACAAGCTTGGATAAATGTGTTGAAATATTATAAATCCTACAACATTTAATTCACGAGAATCTAATAAAATCTATTCAGATGAAAATAGGCTTGTCTAAACAATAAACAATTTCCAATGGCCAAAAAAAAAGAAAAACAATCGGCGATAACAAACGCTCGAATCAAATTCCAGTCAATTGACAAGAGTCGCAGACATAAGCATAAGCAACCATAAAACAACATCAACGCAAACTGCCAAAAAGTAAATATTTTAGTAGGATGAAAACAATGAACAAAAATGCAATGGGCGTTGTTTTTTCCTCTTACGGACCTGACCGCTTATTAAATTAGGGTTAAAAATACCAAAAACCAGAATTTTATTTCAAATTCCACCTATTGAGTGGGAAGATTGTGCCGCCCATTTTTGGGTCAAAATCGGGTTTCTTTGACAAAATTGGAATATCATTTTTGAGAACCAAACAGTGGATTTGGGCAAAAAGCGGAAGTCCCGCACCCAATTCTGGTCCAATTCTGCCAAACAAACAGGGCCTAAGCTATTGCAAAAGGCTAAGGCACACTGCATTAAAACCTTTTCGCACTGCTACTGTGAATAAATTAATTTTGTGTGAATTAGAATGGTTGGGTAGATGGTGTTTTAGGGGTGGAAAGCATGTGCGAGAATGGGAAGGAAGCGTAGAAGGTGGAGTTGCATATCGTTGAAGGGTAGCCTCGCATGTAGGGGTCCCTGAGGGAGAGTAGGACTGGGGAACAACCCGTATTAATTTTCATAAAATTGATGCTTATGGCCGGGAATCTCTTTTTTTGTCTCCTGCGTTGCCCAATCATGGGGACTTGCACAAATCATGTTAATACCCAGGCAGAAAGGCCAATCAAGCAGTAGCATCATCACACTATTGGATTTTCAGAATTAAATCTGATTTCCTTGAGCCTCTTTCTTTGACTTCTAAAATATCTCTCCTCTGTTTAATGTTGATACGTGTAAATCAGATATTTTGTGAAGACTTTATTTGGAAGATCACTCTAAATCAGATTTGATGTGGACTTTGGCTGATAAGTTCAAATCTGATTTGATTTGTTTTTTGGAACAACAAATTGTTTATGAATACTATGTATTGCAAACTACTTCTCACTCTGAGTTGAGTCCAGCTCCGTAGAGCTGTAAGAGGCTGTCCAAAATAGCACACATCATAGAAGAATGTAGCAGCAAATTAGTTTGTTGTAAGTGCTCTGTTTTATCAGACACTTGTTTATTGCAACAACAATTGTAATTTGATTATCTTGTCAAGCAGTGATTGCTTCAGGATATTTTGTATGCAGCCCCAGTAGCTACAAGTTTATTTTGGTTGTAGAAGGAATTCTCAGATTAATAGAAGCACGAAGAAAGCTTGCACATCTCCAATTCTATTCATGTTATTTGCTCTGCCCTGTTTTGGGGATTTTAATTAATTGCTGAATATAGAGCATTCTCTGTGTGAGTAATTTTCAGAATATAGAGTGATTCTATATTCTTTACATGGTATCAGAGTTGATTGGCCCTCATTCCTTGTGAGTTTGGGCATTTGTTTTTTCTGGGTATTTGTTTATCTTGCACAGGAGACATGGTTGGAGATGGAGGAAAGAGCTGGCAACAGCCACAGTCCTTCAATGGAGAAAATCATGATGTTTGGGAAAAGAAGATGAAGACCATAATGGTTGGAAATAATTTGTGGAAGCTTGTGGTCAATGGCTTCGTAGTTTATTTGGATCAAGCATGATCATGTTTTGTTGGCTCAAGACAATGGGGGAGTGTTGTATTTTCAGAATTAAATCTGATTGCCTTGAGCCTCTTTCTTTGACTTCTAAAATATCTCTCCTATGTTTAATGCTGATAAGTGTAAATCAGATATTTTATGAAGACATTATTTGGAAGATAACTCTAAATCAGATTTGATGTGGACTTTGGCTGATAAGTTCAAATCTGATTTGATTTATTTTTTAGAACAACAAATTGTTTATAAATACTATGTTTTGCAAACTACTTCTCACTCTGAGTTGAGTCCAGCTCCATAGAGATGTAAGAGGCTGTCCAAAACAACACACATCATAGAAGAATGTAGCAGCAAATTAGTTTGTTGTAAGTGCTCTATTTTATCAGACACTTGTTTATTGCAACAGCAGTTGTAATTTGATTATCTTGCCAAGCAGTGATTGCTTCAAGATATTTTGTATGCAGCCCCAGTATCCGGAAGTTTATTTTGGTTGTAGAAGGAATTCTCATATTAATAGAAGCAAGAAGAAAGCTTGCACATCTCCAATTCTGTTCATTTTATTTTCTCTGCCCTGTTTTGGGGATTTTAATTAATTGCTGAGTATAGAGAATTTTGTGTGTGAGTAATTTCCAGAATATAGATTGATTCTATATTCTTTACACACACGATAGAATGAATATGAGCATTCGAATGACAATGACAATGGCCATGCACTCCCCTCACAAGCAGAGGCATAATCGGGCAAAGAGCATGCCCTCAAGGGTGCAGGGTGACCAATTTCTCACAGATGCACTTATCATGGAGGTAGAAAGATTGGAGGAGTCTTGTTCTTCTTCCTCACATTTTATTTCTGTCCTTTGTTGAAACCTTTGTCCTTAGCCATTTTAAGGCCCAAGTAGCGGCATAAGCCTCGGCATAGTCGTTTGTCTAGGTTCCTAAAGGGAGGGCCACCACCAGACTAACCTACCATTTTCTATATTAACAATATTTTAATTAATCATACGAAAATATATTTATGTCTAATCCTTAAGCTGCAAGAACACTACATTTATTTTTGTGTACCCAACAAGATCCTTAAAATTATCCTACCTTATTGTTTTCAAATTTTTCTTTGGCTGTATAATTCAATGTGATAGTAATATATAAAATTGTATGTATTTTCAATCCTTATATAATAAACTTGTTTTCTAGGGTTGTTTACAATATAGTAATCTATTAAGTGTTTTTACATAAAATAATGTTTTTTAAGCACATTTTAAGATATTCATATTTTTTTTTAAATAGTTATATCTATACAAATAGTTAAAATTATCAATTATAGTATATTGATGTTCATACAATATATAAAATATGTATTGAAATGAATGAAAGAGATTTATAAATTTATTTTTACTTTCAATAATAAATTTTATTCATTACAATCATTTTATGATCTTTATTTTTGTTATTAAAAATTAGCATTAGTTTAGACAATCCCTTAAAATTTGTAAATTCATTTACAATATCTTGAATATAAATCTATTTTTAGGTGATGCCATGAAGGAAGGCATATAAGTATGAAGAAATTAATTTCGATGACATATAATCACAATACCAAAAATCAATGAAATAGAAATGCACCTAGTACAAGTGTGAATCCTACAACCTGATAAGCTTGCAAAGAAAAAAAGTATTGTGTATGATAATTAGTAACATATTTTTTTACTATTCTCTCTTAAAATTTAATTATGTCATTGTATTAGTAGAGTTCTCTTAGCCACTTTACTCTTGATAATATATAGATGATAAAAGATGTTCATTATAATTTTTTTCTCAAATATTTTCTCTTCTTTCATTTTAAATATGTTCTACTATCGACCATGAAGTATAACTATTTTAAATAACAATAAATTTAGTAGCAACAATGTTAACAAAAAAATGAAATGATCTTAAAGGTAAAATGTACATATTATTAAAGAAAAAATAAATAGAAATTTTAATTAGCAGTATTTGTATTTTAGTTGAAGATGAAATAAATTCGATCTTGGCAATAATACTAATATATGTTTATATGCAAGATAGGGTGTAAAGGGTTTCTAAAACAAATTTCTTAAAATCTCAATTCAATATCTTTTTGAAGAACACGACTAGAGTAAACCACATGTCATTAGGGATAAAGCATGTTAAAAAATGCACATCTACCTTAGATAAGAAATATGAATAACTAGTTGATTTTATGTTTAAAGAGCAATTGAACCCTATCCAATTCATTGAGTGTCATGGTGGTGGAGGTTAGATGAAACTAGTTATATGAGAAAGGTAAATCATCTAATTAATTATTATTAGGTATCTACTCACATTGAAAAGCCTACATTTACTTAGGTCGTGTATTTTCTTCCATCTCTAGTCATTGGCTTAAAACACATGACATTATTTTTTAAATTATTATCTAGAGTTTCATTATTGTCTTTTTAATAAGTTTTCATCATATATTACAATTATATGTTATTTTCATTAATAAAATCTTAGGCTTCATAAAAAATTAATTTATTTTCACTTTTTTGATATATGTTTTTAATTATAAGTAATCCTAGTGTGCTATGAATATTTATTCATTAATAATACTCTAGATATTATCAATACTCTAGATCTATAATTTATTATATATTTTTAAATAAAATTGATTTTAATCATTCAAATTATATATTGTAGAGGAAAATGAAGATCAATACTATATCTTTTCTACAAACTCTTACAATAACCTTGATGATGATGGATTCTTTCTTATCTTGAATACTTCCTTTAGTATTGTTGTAAGCAATTTAAATGGGTAGGAATAGCAATAGATAACCTGCTCATCTAGGAAGTCACAAGGGAAAGAGAAAAAATAATCATAGAGAAGACCAAAATGGTAATGGCTAATGCATGAATTATGTTGATCATAGCTCTTTCCTCTATTGATCAATTCTCATAGTTAAACTAGCTATGCAATCTCTCTTCATTTTAAACTTCATGTTTACTTGGTTAACCATTAAGTCTATGAACTATCCTGTGTAACTTTTTGTTGTTGGGAAACATCATTACTTAATTTTATTTTCTTTTATGCCCTTATTTTATAAAATACTTTATTATATATATATATATATATAAGGATTTAAAGAGGGTAGTTCAGAATAGCTGAGAAACTTGAATAACTGGTTGATTTTGTGTTCAAAGAGGGGAAGAGTTATCCGCAAGTCATAGAGAGTCATGATCATGGGAGAGAGATGAAAAGGAAGGTGTATCATGGAGGTGGAGTTTATAATATGGATTAGATTTCCCAGCTTAATAGCTTTGCACGTAATTCATGCAATAAGCCTGATGATTAAATAGGAAAAAAAAAAAGATTACCCTTGTGAGGGTGAAAGGATAATATGAATGAAATGTTGAATTGACAAGATTGTACCTTAGATTTATAATGGTGGTGTTGTAATGCTCTTTATATTAGATATCCAAGTGTTTATATGTAATAACATGATAAATCATAAAAAAATCCATTATAAAGACATATTTGAAGATTAATTATATATTGTGATTATATGTTTTTTGCATTGCTTATATTATAATTCATGCAACAACCTTGATGATTAATTAGAAATGAAAGCTTACCCCTCAGAGGGTAGAAGATTAATATGAATGAAATACTGAATTGAGAAGATTATACCTTATATTCATAATGGTTGTAATGTGATATTCTTTAGATAAGTTATCCAAGTGTTCATGCAATAACATGACAAATCATTACAAAAAAATCATTATTAAGATATGTTTGAAGATTAGTTGTTGTAGCTTGATGCTCCCTGTCCTTAAATTAATGAAAGCATGCTCTTAAATTCGAATACTAGAATTACCAAATTATCAAATGAATTGGAGAGGGTGCATTTATATACATTTGTTAAGGCATTTTCATATTTAGGATAACTTCTAATGTTCATATCAAAATATCAGGATCTAATCACAAATGGTTGGAATAGGCACTCTAACATGTTCAAATTTGGGCCCCATTTTTATGTGACTATGGCACTAACTAACATAGTCTTCACAGACTATGATGGTAGATCTACCTAGAAAAGGGTGAGCTAAAGCTTGTTGAAGAGTCTATAGGCCCAAGACAATGGATTGTCATGCAGGAGCATCCTGGGTGTAAGAGCAATCTTGCATCACCCAAAAATATTTCTGTTTTTATATTTAATAAGGGCTATTTTGTGCAGAGCTGCTATTTATGGAAAGTTACTATTTTTGGTAATTTTTGTATGTGCTCAGAATGATCTGATTTCTTTCTTGGAGGTTCATTTTGGTCATATAAGTCTGCCAGTAAATTTTTATTGCCAGATCAAGTGTATATTGGAAGATATTGAAAATTTTCGGTATTGGCAGCAGGGTACAGAAACTTTGAACTCAGTTTGGAAGGCTTTAGAGGCCCCAGATGAGGTCAAAAATTTGGGAGACGTGCGCTTGCGCTGGTCAAGCCTGTAGAGCGCTTCGTGGCGTTTCCAAAATGGGGTTATAATAGCCGATCGGGTCAACTGGTGATGACTTATCGTCTTCGGAAGTTGGGCCACCTGAAATGGCGGAAATTAATTTTCTTCAAAAATTTTGTTCGGGTTTCAAAGGTTATCTTGAGCCGACTATGATGTAATAAAATGCAAAATAAAATAATTCTAAGTTTGGTCGGCCTTATTCTGGAACCTTCCCAGGCGGTGGAAAATTGCCTATATAAGGAA
>MU226451.1:150098-163688 GCA_018584345.1 Thuja plicata
GTAGATCTGGGTAATAATTCGAGGCTTTGTCCTACAGAATATTGTAAGGGAATGCCCATGTGGCTTTGCATATTGTAATTCTGAAAGTTTGTAATTCCACATTTGTGGAGATAATAAGAAGCCCATTCTTCTGTTTCTTGCATATTGTGGTTGTTTCTCTGTTTATGTTATGTGTTTGTGGTGTTAAGGGGAGCACCCTTCATCAGATTGGGTCACCTCATGAGCATAAGAGTATAGTTCAGATGAGATGAAGCAAAAAAAAGCTAAAAAAAAATCAGAAGGAGGCATACTAAAGAAAAGGTTTGAAAAACCAGTAGGAAGTTGTAAGGGGTCGCAAGTAACGACACTATACCTACTTAGAGTAGTTAAAGCAACTGACAATGATGAAAATGGAAAATTGCATATGAATGTTAAGGTCCAAATATGCTAAATAGCTCAATACAAGAAAATAACAATCATGAATTCATGTTTAACCATAATAGATAAAATTATTAGGGTTATGATAACAAAATAAGTAATTTAAAATGTTAGAGTAGAAGAAAATATAATGAATAGAAGAAAATATAATGAATATATAGATCCTACCTACTTTATATTGTTGGCTATTAAACATCTTGATCAATTATGTCTCATGTTGTAGAAAAGGACTCGAATTGATCAATTATGTCTCATGTTGTAGAAAAGGACTCGAATTGATTAATCTTGTCACATGTTGCAGAGAGGGAGAGGGATTGGAATTGATTCATGTTGTACAATTATTTTATTTAGGTTCTTCCATGATAGATAGAACGAAACACTCACTCGTCCAGACAGATGCTATTTGACAATGTTGATTGTCGATTGAAAGGACCCACAAGACCTGGCATACATAAATAATTCATGAATAGTTTGTTAAGTTGCACGTTTATGTTAAGCTGTTGCAAAAAGCTGAGGCAAACTGCAGGTTATTACTTTTTCGCACTCCAATTGTGAATAAATTAGTTCTGTATGAGCTAGAATGGCTGGGTACATGGTGTTTTAGGGGTGGAAAGCATGTGCGAGAAGTGGGAGGAGGCGTATAAGGAGGAGTTGCATATCATTGAAGGGCAGCCTCACACGTGGGGGTGGCTGAGGGAAAGTAGGACTGGGGGACACCACGTATTGATTTCCATAAAATTGATGCTTATGGTAGAGAATCTCTCTTTTTGTGTCATGCTGAGTTGTATAAGTCATGTCAATAGCCAGGCAGAGAGGCCAATCAAGTAGTGTCATCCTCAAAGGAGAAAATTCACAATAGAATGAATATGAGCATTCCAATGCCTTCTATCTCTCGTCTCTCTTCTCTTCGGGCGACAATGACAATGACAATGGCCCTGCCCTCTCTTCACAAGCATAGGCATAATCGGTCAAAGAGCATGCCCTCAAGGCTGCAGGGTGACCAAATTTTCACAGACGCACTTATCAGTGAGGTAGAAATGTAGGGCCCATTTACCATTGCACCAAAAGCCATGACTGTTAGTGAACATGGAACACCACATAATTAACCACCTGTGGGCAGGGGAGCGCGTCGCATCACCCAACAATCTCCCCCTCGACGTGCATACCAGGTGGTTACGCGGGTCGGGAAGGCACCGGGGAGATTTGAACCCATGACCAAGCCAAAACCAGGCTCTGATACCAATTGTAGGGCCCATTTACCGTTGCACCAAAAGCCATGACTTTTAGTGAACATGGAACACCACATAATTAACCACCTGTGGGCAGGGGAGCGCGTCGCATCACCCAACAAGAAAGACTGGAGGAGTCTTGTTCTTCTTCCTCACGTTTTGGAGGAGATTGGCTTGCACAAGCTGTGCAGGTAGGGATGAATTGTTGTTCCAATCTGTCGGACATAAAGATACACATGGAGAGCAAGTGGATGGACGCACATCTGGATGACATACTTCATCTGCTTGAGGTGTGCAATTTGTTGAGAGACAGAATTACAGAAATCAGGAAGCAGCACGCTTCTGTGCAGATAGCCATTCGCGGTCTCACTCACTCTGTCCATGCCCTCCAGAGAGCTCGCACCTCTCTTGCCCCTTGGCTGAAGAAGAAGAATGATTCACACTCTCAGCTGGACAAATGCATGTCCAACTTGAGGAGTATGGCAGAAAAGCTGAACCGTGAGGATAGAGCAGGACTGGAAGGAGCTGCCATCAACACGAACCATGCCAAGGCCATCATCATAATGATCTGCTCTGACCTCATCGCTGCTCTTTCCTTCAAGACATCCCACATGAGGATACCATCTCTTCCACTTCCTCCCCATTTCAGTCATTTGCAACAAAAGCTGAGGGAGGCAGTTGAAATGAGAAAGAGGTTATCATCATCATCAAGGTTGTTGAACGAATTAGAGGCAGCAGATATTGCACTGGAAAACCTCAACAATCTTCTTCATTCCAACTCCAACTCCAAGTTGCACCTTCCTCTTGATCTCTCGCCCACCATCGTAGCACTCCAGGACCTAGGGACAACTCTTCCCCTGCTTGAGCACAAAATCAACCAGATATTCAAGTTTCTAATCACTACCAGAGTTATGCTCTTGAACACTCTTTCTTCGCAGTGACCAGCCACTTACTCCCGAGGAGTTCTTGAGGAGGACATCAAATTGGGCTTTTATGCTGTTTGGGGCCTCAATTGTAAAAATCCAGAGGCTCTGCGTGCTAATATACATATATATACCAATTCAAAGGTCAAGATAAAATTGATCTCCTTTAGTAAAAAATATACATAACATTGGTCACAAAAGTGTTTGTCTTTCATAAATAATGCATATTGCTAATTATAATGTTCCCTATAAAGGTCAATTGGCCAGGCATGAATCAAAACTTAAGATCTTTAAACGTCACTCTGATCCACTCCATCAATATAAGCTGACTAGTACTATAATAACTGACACTATTAAGGGTAAGGTGTTCTTTCAATAATAAATCAACCTAAAAATCAATTAAAACGTCAAGAAAGTTTAATTCAATTTTAGCTGCAACTCACGTTGTCTCACATCCAATCATAAAAAACACTATCCTCGTGTTGTTTAAATAATCTTTTACAGCTATTTATTTTATTAGTTCATACATTATTACTATCGCTACAATCAGAAATTTCTTGTCCTTGTCAATATTAGGTACCGCTTATCATGTCTAATATTATATTCATGCAAGATGATATATCTTTGGTCCAACGACTAATATAATTTTTCCCAAATGCTTCAAATCATTAATGTAATTAGTGATGTGTTAGTGAAGTAATTTCATTTTACTTTGAAGTAATTCATTATTCCTCTTTTCAATTAACATTTAAAAAAAAATTATTAAAGAAAAAAAATTCAATTCAAATGTTGAATATAATTAATTAAATATACAAATATTGTACAATGTTTGAATCATTTATATTTTTAAGGATTTAGATAATGAGACAATAACTTAATATATTATTGTACTAAAGATTACAATTTAGAACGTACCAAAATTTATGATGATTTGTGTGATGATTGGATCTATGAGACTCCTACTTTTTAGGACTTCTTTGCAACCTTTGACTCTTGTTGACCTTGTCGAATGAGTTTAGACTTGTGTCCCTATGTGTCGATTTCATGATGATGGTGATTTTATATTAATGGTGATGCAACATGTTAGGATATAGCATTTGGATTGTTATTACCTAATTTTACATGCATATATGATGGTTATGATGTAAATTCAAATGCAAATGTGATATAATTTTTGTTAGTGTAATTACTTAATTTATACATAGGCTTTTAATTCTAATTAGTCATCCATAGTCGTTTGCCACTTGTCTACACAAGTCATCATCTTTAAGGAGACCATTAGAGATGTGTTGATTTCATTTCAACACATCATTCTAGTATTTTGGGTGGTTTTGCCACCATTTTCATACCTCCTTTCGTGGTTGGACTCAGTTACATTCCAGACCTATATGTACTCAACTTTTTAATTGAATCAAATGGTCCACTTGCTCTCAATTTGTATTATTGTACTTCTGATTATCTCTTTATATCTGGTAGGCTGTTATATGGTATGAGAGCCATCTAGCATAGTTTGAAGCCTCTAATGTTGAGTATGTAAGGTGCTGTATATTTGGATTCAAAGGGTTTGAAAGGACTCCACAGTCAGTTTGACTATCGATGTAAGGCACGTGACAAGGCACAAATTCAGAAAATGCAGGTCTGTTCTTCCATCTCGACGCTATTGCCAGATGCGTGTTGGTACAGTTCGACCGGCACGGAGCAACTATCTGCTGCGGATGACGCCTTGGTGTTTGAAGACGACGTTCATGGCAGGAGAAATATCACCCTCGTCCCGACTACCTATGTGTTTCAGGTTGAAATCCGCCCTCCTTCGCTTTTTTGGAGTTTGAAATTTGTTCGACAGTTTGAGTCAGATCCCGCCCAGATCGACTTCCGAGCATAGATCTGCCCATGCATGGTTTAACGTTTTGGCAAAACTTTCGTCATGGATCTAATGGACACACTATCATTATAAAGTACTAATTTTAGTGTTTTTTTCTATGGGTTTAATTTAAAAGCATTCTTTCTATAAAGTACAAAAAATAAAAGGGGAAAGATAATCAAGGGGTGTTGTGTAGTCCTTATTTTTCTCACTTCTTCAGGAAGTGCTCTTCTTTCTTCATTTCTTCATTCTAAAAAGAAACTATCTAAGTCTAGCAACATGGATTTTAGTGTAACTATATAACTCCTAACTCCTAACTCCTAACTCCTTTCAGTTATCATGATTGGAAGCTGAAAGTAATTCTTATATTAAAGAATAAAGGCTTATATAGGGTAACAATGGGAACAAAAAAGGACCCAAATGCAGCTAAGTAGAAGGAAATTTTTTTTAATAAGTGAGACCAAGCATTTGGATTTCTAAGTTTAAACCTATCTCCTAAATTAGTATTTCATGTTGAGAACTTGAAAACACCTAACAAAATTTGGGAAACTCTAAACAAACTATTTGGGATAGTTGATGAACTTAGAATTTATGAGTTAGAAAATCAACTCTTATGTCTTAGTCCTTCTACTTCTTCAATTTTAGAGGACTTCTTCACTAAGTTTAAATCTTTAAAGTTGCGATTAAAAGATTGTGGAATTGACAAGGAGGGTCAATTAATCCTTTCTATACTTTCCAAGCAAGGCTATAAATTTTCTATGTTTATCTCTACATTCTATTCCACTAAAATAACCCTTGGTGTCTCATGGTCTATGCCTTCACTTCATAACTTCATTGCTAATCTTACAAGGGAACAAGAAAAGTTAATTCGAATGGGTATTTTAAAATCCATTAAGGCACATGCTCTAATTGTAGGAAATTAAAAGAAACAAAATTCTAAAAGGGATAAACTAAAAAGGACAAAGAAGGGAAGAAAGCAGACAAAATAGATAACTTCAAAAAGGCTAACTCATCTCAACAATTATTTCAATTACGGAGAAAGTTAAATGTTCCTTTTGTAACAAAATTGGTCATGACGAGCATCAAAACATGAAAATATAGATTGAGCGCCTCACTTTTCTACTAAAAAGGAATAATATTGACATAACCGATTTTGTCAAAGCATCCTCTTCAAATTAGGAGATTACTAAATACAAAGTGAAATTGAAAGGCAGGGTCTTATTTGCTCAAGCGATTACAGATTTTTGTGCTCAACACCATATGGGCTCTCATTCAGATCTTGATTCCAGTTTTCATACTTTAGATAGTTCAGCAGATGGCAGTCATATTCATCCATCATCTTTAGAGGGGGCCTTATAGGCTTCATCACTTCTTTTCTTTCTTTTGGAGGATTTTTTTTCCTACTGGGTTTTCTATCTTTCTCCATTTATGAGAGATTTCCTTGTACATGAGTACCTCATTAGGCTAGTAGCTAGGACTCATTTTTTTTCTTGTCATTCAAAGTTATGCTTAAGGGGGGTTGTTAGTGTAATTATTTACTTTAGACATAGGCTTTTAATCCTAATTATTCATCCATGGTCATTTGACACTTGTCTACACAAGTCGTCATCTTTAAGAAGTCTATTAGAGATGTTTCGATTTCATTTTGACACATCATCCTAGTCTTTTGGTCGGTTTTGCTACCACTCTAGTTCATCCCTCCTTTCATGGTTGGACTCAGTTGCATTCTACACATGTATGTACTCGTCGTCTCCATTGAATCAAATGGTCAACTTGGCTCTCAATTTCTATTATTGTGCTTCTAATTATCTCTGTAGATCTTCTAGGTTCCTATAATTTCATTTATTACAATTTCCTGGATACTGACCTATTGATGTGGCTTGAGTCTCTTTGAGTGGTTGCAGGAAGAAGGCGGGAGTGTGGTTGAAGTAGAGGAGACTAGCTCCTCAACAGTGGTGTGTATGGATGATCTGGCCTACACATACACACCACTTAGAGATATTATGCATTTTAGGATGAATTGGTACTTTTATCTCTCTCAAATCATATGTGAATAAATGTGCCAATTTATTATTCTCCTCATATCTTGGGCGTGACATTGATATGTTGCGAATAGAAAAATAAAATTGAACATAAATGCATTATTAGACAATGAAATGTATGTATATTTCCCTCTTGGTTTAGAAGTGATAACAAATGAATACAATTATATTGTTTTTTAAATTATTTTTATATGACTTTTAAAACTTTCACAGTACAAAATAAAAGTTTAGAACATAGTATACTTATAATGTTGTGTAATTCGTTTTATTAAGGAAGACGTATGTAAGGCAATTCCAAATAAAAACTCACACTTGCTCTGATGGACCTCATGTATTCTTTTGAACCTTATTGGTTGAATTAAAAGAAATGTCAACAATCAAGAAATGGCTGAGAACTAGTAGTGGATATTAAATATTGGAAGAGGATCCTTCACAAGGCACAATCTTCTTGCTTAAATTGGGGGTTTTTATATGTAAAAAAATGGCGAGCTAGTTAAATTAAGTTACTTTTCGAGAATTAAGGAAGCTCTCACTTCTTCTCGAAAAATGCAGGTGTGAAGGATAGAGGAAAGTTGATAGAGGCACTGCAAGAACGTTGAAAAAGAAACCGCAGTAACCAGGTTCTTCTTAAATCGATTCTTAGAATATTTTATTGATAAATGAAATAGTTTGGTTCGTGACATTCTATGAATCTTTCTGTATGCTAAATCGTCCAATTTCTGACTGTTTCAACGAAGAATATGGTTTCTTTGTATAGTGGAGTTAATTTATTTATTTTTGTTTTGTGTGTGCTCAAAACCATTCCTGTATGTAAAACGATGGCTCTTAGAGCATGCAGCGCATGGAAATATCAATTTGGTCCCAAGCAAGGGTACAAATTTCTCCTAACGCTGCGTATAGTATAAGTTATTTTGTGAATGTCATAACTATTAGGGAATTGATTAATACTGCCAGAATTTCAGCTTAGGTATCGTTGTTCTTAGTTTAGCTCGAACTCTTCAATCTGTGATATGTCACCTTGTAAAATAGGCCTGGATGTTAGAATCCGGACGGTTGTTCATGATGAAACGAAGCCATCGAAAAATAGGATGCTCTCCTATAAACGTAGAAAAGTGGTTGAATTTTTTCTTTGCCACCGAAATTCCTTCTACATACCCTGAAAATGACGCTGAATAAGATGGCGCAAATGCCATTGTAACTCCTTCTTTTGGTATTTTTTATTTTTTATTGAATTGTAGTTAAATCTGCCGCTTCCTAATTGTTGTATATGAGGCCTCTGTTTCATTGGCGCATGCTTTTCTTGTTGTTTACCCCTCTGTCTGGAGTCGCTGGGCTACTTGAATAAAGAGTAAAGAGTAAACTCAGGAAATATGGAAGCCTAAGTCTATTTGTTTATACCTCTCTCTAGAATAGAATCATTTTATTTAGAAAACATATGCTTTGCATCCTAAAGTAAGCTGCTGCAAAACTTGTCAATTCAAATTCAGAGTATTTTGGAAGCTTATGTGAGTACCCTTGTACGTAAGCCGAAGCTGGGAATTGATTTCTGTCCAACTGTAAACTCCAGTAATCTATGTTCAACTACATATATTGTAGATGTTAAGAGAATGTGTTTATAATGAGATAAAATATTGTTAGAATTTGAAGCAACTATGTTGGAATTCAATATGTTCCAGGATGCGCTTTTGGTGGCCCAATGAGGTTTAATGTTGTCCACCACTTAACAAATTTAAGTTATCTTTTCTTTTGAAATGTCAATTTCACCGTCCCTTGTAAACAAGGAAAGCGTTGCCTTATGAAATTGGAATCAGCTATAAAGTGAGGAACTTGATCTTCTCAGCTCATAAAATTCTATTCATTTAAGACAACTAGCTGAAACGATTTTAAAAGAAACATAATCTGTAGCAAAAGTACTCACTTTTCCGTAGTAGTAGAATGTGATCTTCTGTTAGGAATGTATGTCACTGATCGAAGCTATATTCTGGTAATTCCTTCAATTAGTTGTTATAAATTAGTTTTAAGGTGTTGTTATGACAATCAGTATGATCAGTGATGTCTAAATTTCTATTGGTTAAGAATGTTTTAGGGATATGATTGAACTGTAAGGAAGTTGTGATGAACTGTTGTGCTACACTTTATGAAACTAATGGTATCTGTTTTTGGTTCACATGGTTAGTTGTTACACTTCACCTTCACAACATAATGATTGTGTTAACGTTTAACAATTTTCAAATCTGATTAAGATCATAATTGTTCAATGTTGTTATTATGTGTTCACTTTGTTATGGAAGGGTGTTAGATGTGGATTACACAAGGAAGGGTAGAATTAGAAATGTTGTACTTTTCTTCTACCTTCTAGTAGAAATATGGTACTTCAATTCTTTGGCCAAAGCTATTTTGAATAGTGGTTTTTGAAAATATGCATGGTTATGTTTCATCTCCCTACCACATCTGTGATTATGTTCTACTTTAGGTATATGAACTTGTAGTTAGTTTCACGGCTGCACCAGATCCATCTGATCCACCAGTTCTGGGTTGCTAGGCTTATCAGGAAGGGTCGATGTGTTCTTCGTGCCAGGAAGAACCCTGGGGGAGCTAATCACTCTATCGTTTGGCAAAAAAAGTGTCTTATCCACCCTCCCATCTCGAGAGAGAAGATGGATAGATGTCTAATGGCTTAGGATACATGGACAAAGGTATGATGGCATATTTGTTCACTTATTATGATCGACCTTCATGGTCCTGCACTTTATTGATGTACTCATTGATTTATGTTGTACTTGATGTTCGACGTGTAGGTCGAAATCCTTAATTTTCTCTTATGTAATAATTTTATGTTATAATATATTCTCATGATGTATTGATGTTCGACATGTAGGTTGGCTTCTTTGATCTATTTGATCTTACTAATTATAATTTTTTCTAATGACTTTAGGTGTGCGACAGTTTGGTCGACACCTTGCTTATTGAATTCATTGATGCACATTTCCTTATTTAAGGTGTAGGTGAAATTCATGTATAATTTTCTTATGTATGAAATGGAATTAATTGGTTGACTTGACTTTATGTTAAATTGACTTTGACTTGTAAATTTGACTTCTGTATTTCTTACTTATTGCTTATGTGGCATGCTTGAGAAAATGTTGTCCTTTCAATTTGGATAGTTAAAGAGCCTTACCAATTTATTTTTCAAAGGATGAAAATAAGATAGCAAGAAGACATCTAGGAATATCAAAAGGAAATGATAATTGTATAGAAAATACAATTGTGATAAAGAGGAAACCCATTAAAATTCATCTATAATATTATAAATAAATCTAAGGAAAGACTAGTATTTTCTCAAAGGTAGAAATGCACTTGAACAAGGCCAAGGAAGAGACTTTCAAAGGATTTATTTTAGATGTGGGTTTTTTGGGTGCATTTTATTAATATCCATATTGTTGCAAAGAAGTGTTAAGATGGTTCAATGCTACAAGTGCACATGCCACAAAAGGAGATCAAAAAATTAATATGTTCTATTAGTTAGTGAAATAAGACCACGAAGGGAGAAGATCCAATGATGTAATGATGAATCTTTTGAAATAATCAAAAGAAAAAAATGAGCCTATCCAAAGGATTAGATTTTAACAATTGTATGTAAAAGTAAGCTTCTGATTTAAAAAGTAGGGGAAGGGCCCCCAATCATTATAGAACACATAAAGAGTAAAAAAACTAACCAAGATGCTTGGAAATCAAGCCAACAATAACTTCCCCTAACATAAACTATAAGGAAAACTAACTTATCCAAGTTCATAAACAACATAGAAAATAACAATAACTAAAAAAAGAATTGGAATAATCATGAATACAAAAGAACCTAGCTAATAAATTAATTTGAAATAATCAACAAGTTTCTTGAGAGTCACTACCCAGAGAATACAACACCCATAGTCTTCTTTTCATTAATCTTATCTACTACTTCATTCTTTCTTGCATTCTTCTTTTCTCTTTCCTCTACTTTTGTTTGAGTCATAACCTCCTCAATCAAAAAAAATTTCATAGGGTAGTGTTCATCCTTACTAGTTTCTCATGACCCTCTCAGATGAATTAATTTTGTCTCTATTTCTCATACAACCCATATATTTGTGGGGTTTTTCTAGGTTTGTCAACCCTAGCATTAAGATCTTCTAGCTTTGTGGGGAAAACTGTAGATTTTTCACTTTACTTGTCATTGTTCTTCTTCCTCTTCTTCACCATAATTTTTGACAATGTTAAGCCCTTCTAAGACTTTTCCCAAATGAGTATTATAATTTGGAGACCGAGACATAGACTCCTTAAGAATTAGGTTGAGTGGTTCTTCCAATATTTCTTCACTATCCTCTTCATTAGAGGTATGTTTCTCAAACTTCTCTTTTTTATCTTCTACATTGAAATTTTACCAAGCGTCAAGACAATCTTCATAGATTATATTAGCTTAGAGAATATCTTCAATCTCCTTTTACCTAGGTAATTGTTAGTATCTTCCTTGACATTATCCTTGTCTTGTTTGGCAATAGCTAGTGGGGGTAAGAAACTATCTGACTACTTTCTAGTCTAGTTTTTCATAGCCTTTTCCTCATCCTTATTTGATATTATTAGTAGCTGAGATAAATACAAAATTTCATTAGATTTATGGGTCTATTGGGCAGTTATCAAGACTCAAATCAATAGTTAGGTAAGGGAATTCTTATCCTGAACATATTTATAGCTTTTAGGAGGAGTAAGTACTAGTTTAGTAGCTTTGGAGAAGGAAAGCATATCATCTACAAAGATTCTCTTTTTCACTTCCCTCAATGTAGTGAGGATTGGAATTTTAGAAAGAGGCTACATATTTCTAAGGATGGGTAGGGTTTACTAAATGAGTAGTATTTATAAAAAAATTATAAAGTACATTCAATAACCCATAGTGAGGTGACAGGTAAGCTCCCTTTTTCACATTTTTGCATTAAAGAAAAATAAAAAGTAACGAAAGCTAATAGGTTGGTTATGCCTAAGATGATTGGGAAGTGAAAAATGATTTCCATGAAGAGCTATAAACTTGCCTTAGAATGAGAAATATTTTATGTAGTTATAGATCACTACCCCATGGGGGAACCAAATCTTCCCTACGTAATCGATTTTGGTGTCATTGAAGTTTTTCTTCCTTTTCCAAGAACTATTTGATGTAGTCCATATAGGTATGTTTCTAGAAAATCTAGGAGGTGTTAGAATGAATTTAGAATAACTAAGAGGGGAGGGGTGAATAAGTTATCCTCAAGTCTAGATGTAGCAAATAAAACTTTCTATATTTCAGATCTACTCAGTAGCAGTAGCATATGTCAACAACTTAATCATGTAGTTTACTGTATAATGTAATTAGCTTGTAGAAATATAACATTAAAACAAACCATAAGCATTCACACAAGTTGACACAAGTATTTAACGTAGAAACCCAATATGGTAAAACCACCAGTAACATGCTACCAAGTTTCAATGTTTTGAAATGAGCTCTATGAGGAGCCAACCCTGTTAAAGGTTACAATAACACACTGTTAGGTGTGACCTGGTTAAAGGATTTAATCACCCTATCAGGAGTGGCCTTTTTAGAGGACTTAGAACATTCCACCTGAATGTCACCTTGTTAGAGGATTATTACAAATGACTATTAGGTCAACCTTGTTAAAGGATTTTAATTGATACAATGATTAGAAAGTAATCAACAGTTGTGATCTGATACATACAACTTACTTTGCAAATTCAGATCCAATTATAGCTCTGATGCTAACTTACTGGATGGCCTGCATTGTCATTTCAATCTTCTGATTTGCTTGGAAATCCGTCAAGCAATCACACATGCAACTTTCTGCTTTTGTATTCAGCCTTCTCTACTAGGTCATGCCAATCAATAAATCAACTATGCAATCCTCTTGCATACACACATCCACTTGCACACCTAATGAATAACCCCTTGAGGTTATCATATACCTCTCTTTCTAGGTTAGATAAATCTTTGCCGCTTAATCAAGATCGTAGATCTTAGGTTAGGTAAGATCCAATGGATCATTCGATCATTACATTACATTTACTTCTCCAAATTAGTCTCTAATTAAATCTTGAAACCATGCATTAATTACGGTTACCCATACATTAAATGATGTAGATCAATCTTTAATTAACTTTACATATCCCAAAAAAATTAACTAAGTCGGCCAGAGATCTCAAATCTCATCATTAATCCAAATACTATAAGTCGGACAACATCACTATTTTCACTTGACAATTTCAATGGTGCTCAACACTGAAAAAACTTGCTCGTCACAAACAACTTCGGTCAGCACAAGCAACTTTGCTCGGCACAAACAACTTCACTCGACACAAACCAAACTTGCTCGGCACAAAACAGCCAAAAAAACTATCTTTGAAAGATAAACAACTAATTACTTTGCCAAAGTGCCAACTGATCAAGTACCCTTTTATTTGCCTTAACTCAACCATTCACTTGGTCTTCTTGTTAAATCTTCTTCATCAATCAATAGATATGGTACTCAAACAGATAATAGTAGTCTCACCAGTTAAGGTTTGACATCAATGACAAAATAACAATTGCTTGCATTGTCGCTTTCCAACAATCTCCCTCTTTCGCATTGATGGCAACACAAAATATTAAAACAATGATTTAACAAGCATAGTTACCATGCAATCCAAAAAGTCACCTGTGTTCCTTGACATGAACAAATCTTAATTAATGTCTTTAGCTTCATCGTGATCCTCATCTGTAAAACATTTCTCCCTCTATGTCTATAATCACACTGTAATCATCTATGTCTAATTATCTGTAGACTCCCTCTAAGTAGATAATCACTTTAATGTTTTCAATAGTAACTTCTGCCTCTATATAGGTAATCTCTCCCTTTTTATACTTAATCTCTCCCACTAGGTAATCTCTCCCTCTAGTAATCTCTCCCTCTTTGACAACAATGCCAAAGACTTCGATATATTTATCATGTAGATCTTCAGTATCATGCTGATCCTGTCATCTTGATTATGACTGATTTTCTTTTCTGTCCTTGTCCAACTTCACAACTTTAGTCAGCATCCTAAAGTGTGACTTACTGTGCATC
>MU226451.1:164413-178750 GCA_018584345.1 Thuja plicata
TTCTTCATTTGATAAATTTGTAAGCCAACAAAGAATTTTATCTCACCAAACATAGACATCTCAAATTTAGTTTGCATCTCTATTGCAAATGTCTGGCATAACACATCTTGTCCACTAAATATGATGTTATCTACAAAAATTTCAGCTAATAATGTACCTTTTCTTTGCTCTGTCTTCAAGTACAGGTTGTTGTTGTCATTGGTTCTTGCAAATCCAATCTTGATCAGATAATTGTGAAATCTCTCATACCATGCTCTCGACGCTTGCTTCAGTCCATATAATGCTTTGTGCAATCTGAAAACCATATTCCTTTTTTTTGGGTCAACAAAACCATCAACATACTCAATATACACTTCTTCTTCTAAGATACCATTGAGAAATGCAGACTTCACATCCATCTGATAAACTTTGAATCCTTTATAGGCTGTATATGCAAGTAAGGTTCTAACTCCTTCCAATCTTGCAACTGGGGTGAATGTTTCACCATAATCAATTCCTTCCTCCTGTGCATAACCCTTGCATACCAGTCTAGCTTTGTTTCTTGTCACATCTCCATGCTCATTCTGTTTATTCCTAAATACCCACTTTGTACCAATTACATTTATATCCTTCGGCTTAGGTACAAGTGTCCAAGTCTTGTTCTTTTCAATTTGTTCAATTTCCTCATTCATTGCATGTATCCAATCTTCATTTTCTAAAGCATCTTTCACTGTTTTGGGCTCAAATTCACATAACAGACATGTGCCATCTCTCAACTTACTTCGTGTCATAACTGTAGAATCCTTTGATCCAATGTTTTGATCAAAATTGTGGTGTCTCCTCTCATATTTTGCTTGAGTAGGTTTAGTTCTTGTTTCAGATTCAATGTTTGTGTTCAGTTCTAGTTTATTCTGAGACTCGGCATCTCCATCAGATAGCTCGGCAACTCCACTCTGTGACTCGACAGGTGCATGTTGTTGCTTGACAGTAGCCACAGGTAATGTATTAGAATCTTCCTCATACAAATATACGAATGATCTGTAGCTTTCAGGCTCTTGTGTACTTTCAACTTCATTCCTTTATGCAAACTCATTAATTATAACATTTGCACTTTCCACAACTTTGTTCATATTAGAATTCAAACATTTGTATGCTTTGCTTTTCATTGAATAACCAAGGAATATGCCTTCTTTACCTTTAGCATCAAGTTTTCCATTTCTATTGTCCTTTAGTATAAAACATTTGCTTCCAAATACTTTAAACTACTTTACACTAGGTGCATAACCATACCAAAGTTCATAAGGTGTAGGATTTGTACCTTTCTTGACTTGTACTCTATTTAGAGTATAGACTATAGTACTTATAGCTTCTTTCCAGTATTTCTGTGCAACATTCTTCTCCATCATTAGTGTTCTTACACAGTCCATGATAGATCTGTTCCTGCATTCAACAATACCATTTTGTGGAGGTGTCCTGGGTGTGGACATCTGTCTCTTTATGCCTTGGTCATTGCAGAACATGTTGAACTCATTAGAAATAAACTCTCCACCCCTGTCATATCTTAAGCATTTCAAACTTTTACCTGTTTCCTTTTCAACTTTAGCTAAGTACCATTTAAATAACTGGAATGCATCAGATTTTTCCTTGAGAAACATTACAGTCATCATCCTTGAATAATCATCAACAAATAGAATAAAGTATCTAGCACCATAGTAGCTTCTTTCACCAATGGGACCAGAGAGATTAGTATGGACTAATTCTAGAATTTCCTCTGAAATATGTGTTTTACTCTTGAAACTAGACTTAGTCATCTTTCCTAGTTGACATTGTTTGCACATCGCATTCTCAGGTTTCTTTAACTTACGTATCCCTCTAACCTTTTTCAATTTACTTATGCTTACCAAGTTATCAAAGTTCACATGACACAACCACTTATGCCATAACCAAACATCATTGTATTGTGCAAACAAACATGTTTCTTCAGATAAATCCAGATAGAACAAGTTACCTTTAGTCTGATCACCACTTCCAACAAGTTCTCCATTAGTGTCATAGATTTTTTATTTTCTATGATAGAACTCAATTCTGTAACCAAAAGTGTTCAGCTGTGCAACACTCAGCAAATTGTAATTAAGATCATCAACCTAATACACATTATCACATTTGATTTTGTTAGTCAAGTTAATCAATCCTTTACCTTTGATAAGACACGGTGCATCAGTACCAAATTTTACATATCCTCCTTTACATTGGTTTAGGGTCTCAAACTTATCCTTGTCACTAGTCATAAGATGGGAACAACCACTGTCAATGATCCATCGATCGCCTTTACTTTTGTAAGAAATTAATGCAATTTTCTCAGCATCATTAGAATCTTCTTTCATTACAACATAAACAACTTCTATATCATTGTCATCAGAATTGTCAGTATCATTGTCAGAAGTTTTTTCAGCAATATAACAAGATTTTTTACCTTTGTCTTTGTAATCCTTATATTTCTTGAAGTCTTGGTCATTCTTTCTGTCTTTGTATTCCTTGTATTTGTCCTTTCTTTCATCTTTTTCATTCTTATCAGGACATCTAGCAGCTATATGACCAACTTTATTGCATGAAAAACAAATGATAGGAAGTTTACCTCTATATTTTCCTTTTCCTCTGGACAACCTTTTTGCCATAAGTGCTTCAAGTTCTTCAAGATCATCATCAGTAGTGTCACTATCACTGTTCACATATTTCTTTCCTTTCTTAGATTTATTGAGGACCAATTGAGATCTAAAAGTAGAATCAATACCTTGTGGATTGTAGTTATCATAATTTGACATTTCAAATGCACTGAGTCTGCCTATCATATTTTCCAGATTCAGATTATTGTTAGGAGTACATCTCAGTTCTTGAATTGCAAAAACTCTAATAGCATATACAAGAAGTAAAGTTCTTAGTACCTTTCTCATAATAGTGTTCTCATCTATTGTTCCATTACCTCCTCTAATGGCATTTACAACTTCTTTTACTCTACCATAATACTGATTAACATTTTCACCTTCTTGCATTTTCATCTCATCAAACTTACCTCTTAGACATTCTGATTTAGCTCTCAGCACATTTGTGTCTTCACCATAGACAGTTGTAATTTTATCCCACATCTTATTTGCATTTGTGTAGCTCTTTATATCATTAAACTCTGAATAGCTCAATGAGGATGCAATCTCCAACATTGCTTGATTGTGCTCTTGTTTTTCTCTTAGTTGTGCAATTGTGAGAGGGTTAGTAGGGGATACATAGTCATTTTCAATAAGTCACTTGGCATCATCTCCAATACCATCCATATGCAGTTTCATCAAACTGTGCCATGCATGGAAGTTATCTTTGTTCAGGTTTGGAACCTCCTTCTTATACATCTTGATCTTTTCGCTCCAAGTACCTTCAAACTATTTTCAGGATACCAAAGCTCTGATACCAATTGTTAGAATGAATTTAGAATAACTGAGAGGAGAGGGGTGAATCAATTATCCTCAGGTCTAGATGTAGAAAATAAAACTTTCTGTATTTCAGATCTACTCAGCAACAATAGCATATGTCAACAACTTAATCATGTAGTTTACTGTATAATGTAATTAGCTTGTAGAAACATAACAGTAAAAAAACCATAAGCATTCACACAAGTTGACACAAGTATTCAGTGTGGAAACCCAATATGGGAAAAACCACCAGTAACATGCTACCAAGTTTCACTCTTCGGAAGTAAGCTCTGTGAGGAGCCAACCCTATTAAAGGTTACAATAACACACTGTTAAGTGTGACCTAGCTAAAGGATTTAATCACCCTGTCAGGAGTGGCCTTGTTAGAGGACTTAGAACATTCCACCTGAATGTCACCTTGTTAGAGGATTTATACAAATGATTGTTAGGTCAACCTTGTTAAAGGATTTTAACTAATACAATGATTAGAAAGTAATCAGCAGTTGTGATCTGATACATACAACTTACTTTGCAAATTCTGATCCAATTACAGCTCTGATGCTAACTTACTGGATGGCCTGCATTGTCATTTCAATCTTCTGATCTGCTTGGAAATCTGTCAAGCAATCACACATGCAACTTTCTCCTTCTGTATTTAGCCTTCTCTACTAGGTCATGCCAATCAGTAAATCAACTATGAAATCCCCTTGCATACACACATCCACTTGCACACCTAATGAATAACCCCTTGAGGTTATCATATACCTCTTTGTCTAGGTCAGATAAATCTTTGCCGCTTAATCAAGATCGTAGATCTTAGGTTAAGTCAGATCCAACGGATCATTCTATCATTACATTGCATTTAATTCTCCAAAGTAGTCTCTAATTAAATCTTGAAACCATGCATTAATTACGGTTACCCATACATTAAATGATGTGGATCAATCTTTAATTAACTTTACATATCCCAATAAAATTAACTAAGTCGGCCAGAGATCTCAAATCTCATCATTAATCCAAATACTGTAAGTCGACCAACATCACTATTTTCACTCAGCAATTTCAGTGGTACTCGGCACTGAACAAACTTGCTCATCACAAACAAATTCTCTTGGCACAAGCAACTTTGCTCGGCAAAAACAAATTCACTCGACACAAGCCAAACTTGCTCGGCACAAAACAGCCAGAAAAACTGTCTTTGAGAGATAAACAACTAATTACTTTGCCAGAGTGCCAATTGATCAAGTACCCTTTTATTTGCCTTAACTCAACCATTCACTTGGTCTTCTTGTTAAATCTTCTTCATCAATCAATAGATATGGCACTCAAATAGAAAACAATAGTCTCACTAGTTAAGGTTTGACATCAATGACAAAATAACAATTGCTTGCATTGTCACTTTCCAATAGGAGGTACCTTTTCTCCATCTTATCCTAGACCAAAGATTTAAGAAATGAGCTGCTTAATGATCTTAATTCTAATACTTTACACTTGAACCTTTCCATCTTCCAACATGTTCATGACTAGTGATAGTAGGTCTTCACCTTTCCTTCTTATAGATTTGAAAATAGAGTTACTACTTATTATTTAAGTATTTCACAAATCTCAATATTTTTCTTTCTGGAAACAAGGTTGCTAGGTTCCACTCTTTGTTTTTTTCTCCCATATTTGGATTCTTCCTTGTTTCAAACATAATATTAACAAAATGGAAATTGTAACCCAAAATAACAATATAGAGAAATAAACTTCTTCTTACACTTGTCAAATGAGTTTTATTATTTAGTTCATGTGTCATTGTAAGAATGGTGGTAATAGAGGTAGCATGTAAGAGATAAAGTTTCCTTTTTCGTCCATCTTTGTCTTGTTTAAATAGTTTATTTTTTTGTTTTTTCAAGCAATCCATTTTAATTTCATAAGCTGGGTTTTTGTACTTTTTCACAATATACAAATCTATCTTTTTTTCTTGTAGCTTAGTTAACCCTGTTTGAATGATTGAAATTTTACTTTTGAATTAATTAGAAAAAATTTATGTTTTCTTTCTCATGTGTCATTGGTCATTCTTGATCTTTTAGGTCATTTAAATTAGGCAATTGTAAACCGTCATAAGGAAGGTCTTAAATGTATCATATTTGGAGTATTTTTTGTTTTAGGGAAAAAATTTAACTTTTTATGTGATTATAAATTATGATTTACTAGTCAAATATAGTTAGAATATTCATTATTTGGAGGAGAATATTATTTTCTTTTATCCATTACTTTCATTCATTAAACTAAACACCTATATTAGCTAAAGTAATGGTTAATTTATTCCCTTCTTTATATGTTTTAAATCTTCCATTATAGTATAGAGGTTATAATTGGTTTGTTGTTCTCTATGATACTTTCTAAGGGGGGTCAAAGGAACAATATTTCTAGTTCCCTGTGAAGTCTTTATGGTTTTGTGATTAATCCAATTAACCTGAAGAGAAGATAACACTTCATCCCATACTTCTCTAGAAACACTCTATTGCAGAAAAATATGGTCTACCAACACTTCATTGTTGCAAAAACATACTTTTACCAAATTAAAATGATTATTATTAGGGTTACCTATGGATAGAGTTTTGTTTACCTTTTAGGTCAATGTAAGATTGTGATATTTTTCTAATTTAATATTCCAAAAAATGTTCCATTTGAAATTAGGTCATTCAAGATTTTTCCCCATCAAGTAGTAGGTCGAAGAAACTATGAAAATAACAAAAATGTTAAGGTCCCAAATTACTTCATCCTATTTATTAATATTTAAGAAATAAAAGTTTCCTAGATAATTCATTATTATTTTTTAACTAAATCATTTAGAAAGAATGAGGAAAGGAAAATTATCCATTTTGGCTTCCTTCTACCTCAATAAACAATGTCAAACAAATTATCATAGTTTTTCCTTAAGGGTCATTTCATAGCCATAAAGTTTGGTTTTAAAATTAGACAAGCATTATTTATCCATATATCTTTTAACAAATTTAACTTTGTTTTTGATTAAGGTTAAAGTAGTTTTTGAAGGGAACAATAACCCTTTAAAAAATACTTAAGATAGACAATTAGCAGCAAAAACAGAGACAAACAGACAAAATCAGAAACAACAGCTGGGGGAAAGGAAGATAATGCATATTGAACCCCACCAGCAAGAGCACCCTAGCAAAAGACAATATTAGAAAACCAGCCCCAGCAACCAAGATCAGGTCCGCTTCAAGATCTCAGTAGACTCATCCATCACAAATTTATATTTATTGATGGCTTCTTTGAGATCTATAATATCTTTAGAGCTCCCCTGTTTCACTTTTTTGGCACTTGCCCTTGTACGAGTCCCCGGGCCAGCAACGCTGGGATCAACAGTATTATCCAGATCAACCACAATCGTATTGGAGTTCCCATCCAGCACAGAAAGAAGAGCACCGAGATTACTGTCAGTCACTTTCATTCCCTCATAATTTTTTTCATCATTCTACTGAGGGTTTATTAAATGCTCTAGATGGGGCTTTCAGTGGTACACTGGTGAAAGTTAACCATAGTATTGATCCTCAGTTCAAGTTTCTCCAGCAATCTTTCTTCCAAATTCTCCTTCTGATCTTCCTTGTCTGCATCTTCTTTCAAAGGTTTTGCAAGCAGGATGGCCAACTTATTAACCCTATCCTGGAGGTCATCATACTTTCCGTTGATGTCTCTTATGTCTTCCAGAAGCCAGGTGTTCAACTGCAGATCCGTATCAACCCTTTCCCTAACAACTTGCATAAACCTGCAGGGATCTTGGGTTTTGTTGGTCTCATTGCCATGACTATCCCCAATTTTTCCTTTACCCTTTTTATTGTCCTCGGACCCCATAGCCTTGTCATCTTTCGAAGTCCTTCACAAAAGACACAAACTCTGCGTAGTTCACCAGAACAGGGGTGGTATTAGAAATACCATTTTCTTTAGTCTTTGGGCTAAGTTGACTGAGATTCTTAGCAGGGGAATTTGGTCTTTCCACCTCCACATCCGTAGGGTCATCCCTAGAATTATTTTTCTCCTAGTCCTCCATTTCCATTCCTTCAGAGCTGCCTTTACTGCCTTTCTCACTCTCCTCAGAGGAATCAGAAGCTTCCTTCTCAAGGGCCTCAGTGTCTTCCTCTATTTCCATTCCAACTTCTTCAGAGAGGAATTTAGAGGTTTCCCCTTTTTATTTTTTCATGTTCTTTTCCTTAGACTTTGTTTCCCTATCCATGCACATGCCTTCCTCCTCTGTGAGGATCTTGATATGCTCCTCACTGCCAGTATTGACTCTCCCCTTCTTCTTACTTCCAGGTGTGTTGCTCTCAGAAGGAAAAGATATTTTACCTTTCTTTCCTCTATTTGAATCTTCTTCTTTTGGATTATCCTGCATCTTAAACTTAGCATGATCATATATCAACAAGATAAGCTTGTCGTGGAGGATAGGCGAGGCAACATTCTTTCTGTTCTCCAAAATACTATTTTCCAGATACTTAAGAAGAAAAAAATGGAAATATATTCTCCTATTGTAGCAGAAATGATTTATCAACATGAAATGAAAATTGTAAACCCTAGTGTACTGACCCTCTAGGGTAAAATACTGCATCATAACTTTGGCAACCTTGGCCCAAAAGAGTTTCATATGGTCCCGCAGGAAGAAATCTCCCGACTGTTTTACCAGAATTTTTCTCTCTACTTTAGACTTAGGGTACATTTTAGCAGTGTTTTTCACCATGACAACCCGTCTATAGTATTTCAGACCAGACAAACTAAGACCCGTAATTTTAGAGATAAGTTTTTCGGTTACCCTAAAAGTCTTACCACATAGAGTTACCTAGCCATTGTCCCAACTGTCTGCAAATTCCTTGGAGATGTCCTTATCATTTCCATGGAGTCTCTCCATATACTTCGTTACCCCACCTTGCCTAAGTCTCTTCCAGACTTCTTTTTCTTTCCTCCATTTGCAGACCGACGGTTCTTCCCTTTTCAGCTTTCCTCCCATACTGCTAGAAAACTAGAGATCAGAATAAAATAAAGCGGAAGCAGAATGTGGTTTTTGTGAATGAATGATATTGAAATGCTGTCCATAAATAGAAATGATATCACTTCTCCCATAAGTTTTATAATTAATTCTCTTGTTTTCATGCATGTGAAGCTCAAAATTTAGGCAACTTTGATTACTAACCTTTCTTGTCATCATTATTGGGAATATTTCTGGGTTTGTGCCAGATTTTATCATACTTCACCAGATTAGCGATATCAGTATCTAATCCCTAATAGCCATTCCATACTCTGACATCATCACTAAAAGCACCCACATTAGCTAGGCTGTCAGCCATGCAATTGGACTCTCTGTAGGCATGACAGGCATAGGTGATGTCAAATCCATCCATCATATTTTTAATTTCATCAAAGATATGACTAGTATTCCACAAGGGGGAATTAATACCATTAATACAATTTATTGTATTCAATGAATCTCCTTCCAGCCACAATTTAGAGAAGTTCTACATTTTAGCAAGTTTACAAGCATTAAGGGCTGCCATGGCTTCTGCCATATGACTTGTTTGATAACCTATAGTATGAGCCGAGGCCACAATACACTTTCCTTCAGAATTTCTTGCTATGCTCCCACATCCCGCTCTGCCAAGGTTTCCTTTAGCTGCACCATCAAAATTCACTTTGAGCCATCTAGGAGGAGGGGAGATCCAAACCACAGACTCCCAGGGAGAAACAGGGGCTTTATATTTTGAGTTGAAATCCCAAGTCTGAAGGATCTCCTTATCATTAATCCCTTCCAAGAGCTTAGGTTTTAGCTCGATTGTAACTTTAGTGTTTTCATTAACACTGTTGATTATTTTAGATCCTATCAATCTAGGAGTAGAATGTTTTCCTCAGAATATCCTATTATTCCTTTCTTTCCAAATTATCCATATAACATGAGGCCCTATATAATCCCAAACAATTTTTCCCAGTTGGTGTTTGAAACGAGATCTCCATTATTTCATAAAATCTTAAATAGTATTGGGGAACACCCAGCTAACTTTCCAGTGCTGTAACACCACCCTCCAAATATCATTAGTGAACTGACAATGAAGAAGAAGGTGAGTAAAGGTCTCAGCTTCTTGCTTGCAGAGATAGCATCTATTAGGGATAATCCATCCTCTTTTCTTCAGATTTTCAGTAGTTAGGATTTTTTCCTAAGTAAACAACCAATAAAAGAAGTTAATTTTAGGGATCAGAGAAGTGAACCAAACCTTAGCTCCTTTAGATTCCTCTTCCATTGGGTTGATCATCGAGTAGGCAGAGGCCATAGAAAAGGTGCCACTAGGATTAGGGGCCCAGATTATCTCATCTTATTTATTATTTTTAACGACCCAAGGAGAAAGATCCAGTTTAATACTTTTCAGGATGTGGTCAATATCATTTAAGTTTAGCCATTTATTTTCCCTCCAGTAGTCTACCACTTTACTACCAAATCTGATTTTACACATGACCGCAATGTTATCCATACTAGGGTACTGCATCAGTTCTTTATCTCTGAACCAAGGATCATCCCAAAAATTAATTTTCTGCCTATTGCCAACTCTCCATCTGGCCCCTTTAGCAGCTAGGGGTCTAGCCTTCAAAATGCTCTTCCAAATCTCTAAGCCCTTAACAGCATTAGGAGAAGAGAGGAAAGAATCAATAGAGGGAGAATCAAATAGATATTTAGACTTAAGAATTTTATTCCAACCTTTCTCTCCTTCAAACGTTCTCTAGCATTGCTTAGCTAGGAGAGCCAAATTGATGTGCTTTATTCTTCTGATACCCAGACCACCAAGTTTGACCAGCTTACAAAATTTTTCCCAAGCCACAAGGTGAATTCTGTCTTTAACTTCAGTTCCTGACCATAATTATCTTTTCTGGATTTTCTCAATAGTATCTGCAAACTTAGAAGGAATTTTGAAAAGAGACAAGGCATAAACAAGGAGGTTTTGGAGGGAGCTCTTAAGTAGCAGGACTTTTCCCACATTGCTGAGGAGGGATCTTTTCCAACCATAAAGTTTATTATGTAACTTGTCCACAATCGCAATCCAGAAGGAATCAGGAGGTTTACTCCCCAAAGGCAGGCCCAAATAGCTTGAGGGGAGAACAATAATAGAATAGCCTAGGATGGTCGCCATTCTCCTCTGCCGATCCAAGGGAGTGTTGAAGAAGAAGAGGGAGCTTTTAACCCAGTTAATTAGCTGACCAGTAGCTAAGGAATAAGAATCAAGAGCTTTTTTGATAGCGATAGCTTCTTTAACAGAGGAAGATCCCATAAGGACACTGTCATCCGCGAACTGTTCGTGAGAGCTTGGAGGGTAGGAGGATGAAGGGAGAAGACCAAGAATCCTCCCTTCCAAAACCCATTTAGAGAAGATTCTCCCAAGGCTCTTAGCCATGATAGAAAAAAGAATGGGGGAAATAGGGTCTCCTTGGCGGAGGCCTCTTGATGGAAAGAAGAGATTAGAGGCAGATCCATTCACTAGCACAGAAATAGAAGGGGACCCAATGAGTTGCTGAATCAGACCAATCACTTTCATAGAGAAACCAAAGGTAGCTAGAACTTTACAAAGAAATTTCCAATCCACTCTATCATAAGCCTTAGACAGATCCACCTTCATGAGGAATCCATTCCTTTTTGAGACCTCCAGTGAGTGAATGTTCTCATGAACTGAGATAATTGAATCTAGGATTTGCCTACCCAGAACAAAGCCATTTTGCTGGGGGGATATTAAAACTGGGAGAATTTTCAGAATACAGGTTGTGATGACTTTAGATATAATATTATAGAAAGTTTTACATAAGCTAATAGGTCTAAAGCTATCAGCATTATCTGCTCCTGGTCTCTTAGGGATGAGGACAAAAAAGGTGGAATTAACTTCTCTTAGCAGAGAGCCAGATCCAAAGAACTCTTTAACTGCATCCGAGATGTCTTTCTCCACAATATGCCAAAAGGACTAGAAGAAGAAGGGAGGAAATCCATCCGGGCCTGGAGATTTTTCTCCTTCAAAAGAGAAAACAACCGCTCTTATTTCCAGAGTAGACAAAATTTTAGCCAACATCTTATTATCCTCTCTAGAAAGGATACAAGGGATTGAATCCAACAGCTGATGTTGATTTTCCTCAGAGAGGTCGGGGTCAGCTTTGAGAAGGGAGGAAAAATACCCAGTCAGTTCTTTCTTAATATCCTCTTCCTTGCTCAATTTACCCTGATTACCATTTATATGTTCTATTCTTTTAGCAGCCTTGTGCTTCTGGGCAGTAAGGTGGAAGAGCCTAGTATTTTTATCACCCACTCGGAGCCAAAGTGCTCTAGAGTGTTGTCTCCAAAAAACCTCCTCGTTAGAGATAATATTGTGATAATCTACTAGAATTTTATTTTCCTTAATTTTGTTGTCTTCAGTCAGGCCCTCTTGGCCAATAGTTCTTTGAATTTCTTTCAGATCAGCTTGGATCAGACCTTTATTTTTAAAAATATCTCCAAACTCTTCTTTATTCCAGACCTTGACTCTGCTTTTGATATTTTTAAGTTTTTGAACCACTCTATACATCGTTGTTCCCTCCACTTGGATATTCCACCACTCTTCAATATGCTTAGCAATGTTAGGGTGCTGCATCAACATTTTTTTGAATCTAAACGGATAGTTCGTCTTCCCTGAAATAGGATTCACTTGAATAGATATAGGAGAGTGGTAAGATCTAACTCTAGGAAGAGAAGACAAAGAGCAGTCATAGAGAAGAATCCAGTCCAAATTTAGAAGGGCTCTATCCAGCCAGACTTGAATCAAATTATCCCCAACTCTTCTGTTAGACCAAGTAAAGCTACCGCCTCTAAGTTGAAGGTCCAGAAGGGCCTAGTTATTGATGAAATCCATAAGAGCTACTCCACTATAAATCTGAGAAGAGATACCCCCCATTTTTTGAGAGTCAGTCAGGGGAGTATTAAAGTCTCCAGCCACCATCCAATAATCATTCTTGAAGTTACTTCTTTCCACTTCCATTTTGTGCCAGAATCTATCTGTTCCAATTTTTGAGTTGGGAGCATAAATGTTGGAGAGGACCCAAGTGAAACAATCTTGAATATGATTGAATCTTATAGATGAGATATTGCCTTCAGATTTGATAAGATCCCCAGAAATAGTGTTAAGGTTCCAGAAGGAAGCAATACCACCTGAAGCTCCCACTGAGCTACACCTAGTCACACCACAATTTTTAAACACTTTTATCTTTTCAACTTTATCTCTTGTCATTTTAGTTTCTTGTATAAGAATTATATCTGGTTTTTGATCTCTGACTAAGTTTCTCAGAACATCCTTCTTGTGGGGGCTATTTAATCCCCTAATATTCCATGAAATAATCTTCATTTAAAAATTTTGGGTGCAATCCTGGATGGTCCTTTGTCTCCCATCCGCTATATTTTGTCTACTCTCCTGATCTCTAGTGAAGCTGCTTTTATGTCAGCCTCTAAGAGGTTTTGGAGTTCCCACATCCACTTTCTTAGCTCTAGTTAACACACCTCCTTGGGGCATCCCTGAAATACTGCTGGTTGGTTTCTTCTTACTAGTAGAAACCTCACTCCAAGGGTCCCCTCCATCTTCAAACAAAGGGTTTGATTCTTCCATCGAGTCAGCCCAGCTAGGGTTTTACATGAGGTATTTTGGCTAGCATGAGTTTCACTACTGCCTCCTCTAAGATGATATTATCTGTGGATCCAGAGTCCACAATCACTTTACAAACCTTACCAAGAATTTTGCATCTGATTCTAAACAAGGCCCTCATATGTTTGGGCTCATACTTGATTGGTTTTCTAATCAATACTCTTTTGAACATTAAATTCTCAGCCATCTATGAATCTAGATGGTCAATCTCAGGTGCTTTGACACTTGAAGTGTCCTCATGTGCATATGCTACCCTTTTGTCACTATTTTCTATAGAAGGTTTGTCAGGACATCTATAGGATGGATGGCCTAATTTCCCATAATAATAACACTTCATGGTTGCAAAGTAAGAACTACTCCTACCTCCTATTCCTCTGTTAGGACCACCATGATTACCCCTGCCTCTATTATAGCCCCTCCTCTTGAAATTATTTAAGTATGCTTCTCTGTCAACTTTTTCTCCCCTTGTGACCTTTGCTCACTACCTCTGCATTGGTAGCCTCCTCTTTGACCCCTTTGGTCTCTTTCTCTACCTCTGTTATTAATGAAGCTGCAGTCACCCTTCTTCTTGTTCTTCTCCTCCACTCTTATGGCTAACTGGTGAAACTTCTCTATTGTAGTTGGCGTCCATAGGGTAATCTCATCTTGGATGTTCCACTTAAATCCACCCAAGTATGTAGCCACTTTGATTGACTCTTCTTATTGCAATTTAGACCTTAGACATAATCTTTGGAATTCCTCAATGTATTAAGACACATCTAGGTCTTTTGTTTCAAGTTTTGTCTCTTTCTATGGAGTTGGATTTCATAATCCTCCAGGAGATAATTCTCCTTCAACTTTGTCACCATGGCATTCCAATTTTCTATTAGTTTCTTCCCCATTCCTACCCTCTCCTCCTGAAGGTATATCCACAAAGTCAGAGCTGACCCTGTGAGTCTAGACTTGGACACTTTAAGCTTTTGTGCTTCGGCCACACCCTTGTTAGTGTTTTTCCTTGACCTTGTCAAAGAAAAGGATAATTAACGAGGATCAAACAAACCCTCCTACACTTTGAGCTCAAAGGCTCAGGCGGGTGTACCTATTAGATTCACTTCTTTCAGTGAATCAGGGGATGGATTCCTGCCCATCACACTTGATATAATAATCATTCACAGCTCTTTAAACAGAAAGGGAAAATGATTTGAATAATTGATTGATGAAGAAACTACTAG
>MU226451.1:198386-222406 GCA_018584345.1 Thuja plicata
GACATATATATATATACATATATATGTATACATATATATGTGTATATATATACATATATATATACATATATATATATACGTATATATATACAATAATTGTTTAACATTAAATACATTGTGGTATTAAATGTTTAGTCTTGCCATAACTTCTGGAGTCCATGCCGCTTGTGCCTCCTTTATCCCACAAGAGGTCCCTCCATGAGACACTGTAGTCCCGGTAGTGACATCTGGTGCATCACCATCTCGAATGCCTTATTGTTGTGTGCATCCATATCGTCATTGAAAGACTCATCAAGGGGACCCAAGCATAAATTCTTGCACATAATGCAAGTATGGGGCACACAAACATGTGCACCCCATGGGGATGTTGAAGTGCCAACATCATCAACACTAGGCTATATCAATTATGTAGTGTGCCTAATCAAAAGCCCGATCAAGGTGTGAATGGCCATTATGCTCTCTGAGCCAGCCTCTACAATAACATCTAGATGCTATACTAGAGGATGGGAGCTTATGTTAGAAGGGGGACATAAGGGACCTATTTGTTTGACGCACCCCTAGTCTATTCTGGGAAGCGCCTCAACCCATGCCAAGTTTGATCTCATGCTCTAATAGTTAACTTTGTGACCAAGCATGAATTCAACATATAGTTTTTTAAGAAAATAAAAAGGTACATCCTTATTGTTGTGGAGTGCTTTATCAAAACTCATGCACCAATGATCCCAAAGTTCTCCCGCATAGCATCATTTGTGCACCATTTGATGGATAACTTTGGCTTTTTGGGATCAACTTTTATTCTAGTTTGGGATTCACAAATAGGTCATCTATTTATTATTTTCTGACATAAAGGGATATCACTCCATCATAATCTAGGCCATCATTGAATTGGGCATACATGGTCTCTCACCAATGAATTTCAACATTATGATGCACAGTAAGTGTATCCATATTTTTAATTTTGTAGTTCAATATAGTCAACATTGTTCATCTTTCATTTTTTTTTCTCTGCAACTTCCCGCCCAAGCTCGAATTTCAAATTGCAGGCTCCCATGCCTGCCTCCCCTGGGGGAGATGCTGACCCCCTGACTGACCCACCTTCTGGCCCTGATGGACCCTATATTTCCTCTATCATAGCCCCAATGATTGAGTCAACGGGGGAATCTCAAAAAACATCCTCTTCTGCTGATACCCCGTTGTCCCCTAAACCTAACTGGAAAGGGGCCCTTGTTGGAGAAGCTCAACAATCTTTGGAGGCTCTTCTGGTGGATTTCGTTCAGACTAAGGAAGGCGCTAAAATGTCACTCTCAAACTCAGTGGTGAATCGCATGATGAATGACTTTCAGCTGGCCCTAGTTGGTCGGTTCTTTAACTTTCAACCTACCATCGAAATGGTTAGAAAATGGGTGTCTAACCAGTGGAAGATCAAGGGTTCTGTCTTGGTTTCTGCTATATCGAGAGAAATTTTTATGTTTAATTTTACCACTCTAGAGGACCTCTCCTATGTGCTATCGGGTTCATGGATTTATGGAAAGCACTTCCTGGCCCTTGTAAACTGGAAACCCAGATTCAATCCGGCGATAGATCTAACAAGAACGGCTCTGGTTTGGGTCCGTCTCCCTGGCCTCCCACTCGAGTACTGGGATGAGAAAGTCTTCCGATGGATTGGTGAATCCTTTGGCTCATTCATCACAGCAGACCAAGTGACCCATTCTAAATCTAGGTTGGTGTTTACTAGATTCTGTGTGAATGTCACTATGAATAAAATCCTACCCAACTTTGTTATTTTGAAATCTAAACTAGGTAGATGGACCCAAGCGTTGGTATATGAGAATGCTACCCTATTCTTCTGGAACTGTGATAGCAGAGGTCACTCTAGTGATACTTGCGAGTCCCCCAAGTCAGGAACAAAAAAGGGGAACAAGGACAAAGGAACAGCTGAGGATCCATCCTCCATAGGTGAAGAGGAAAATCTAGAGTCTAGGCCACCCTCGGTGGCTAACGAAATGAAATCTAAAGATCTGGCACTTGAGGAAGGTGAGATCATCCCCCCCAAGGAGCTAGATATGAGGTGCTTTGGTCCTTCTCCTATTCTGTCTACGAAGGAACCTTTTCTCCAGCCTTTGGTGAAGCCATTAAAGACCTCCCTGACGCCCCCTTGAGGAGGAGGATGACTAACCCTACTGAGGAGGAATAGCCTGCCATTGTGATTGCTCTCAAGTTACAAGCCCCAAAGCTGGATGGTAAACCCCCCCCCCCCCAAAAGCTTGTGAAGAAAAACTCCTCCAGCTCCCTAGATGGATAGGAGGATGAGGATGGGGAATGGAAAACACAGAAAAAGAAAACCAATCCTAAAAAGGCTGATGTGGGAATGGAAACTCCCAGAGGAAGGCCTTCAGAATAGGCAAGGAGATCGAGAGGGTCTACAAGGGATGTTGCAGTAGGTAAGCAACAAACCCTAGAATCTAGTTTCAAAAATAAGAGATGAATTGCCTCTCTTGGAATGAGGGGTTTGAATAGCTCCCTTAAACAAAATGCTGTCAAACATTACATCTTTGATCTCGAGCTGGATCTTCTACTCTTACAAGAGGTTAAGATGTCTGCTAGTAATTTCGATACCCTGCTACCCAATCTTTGGCAGGGGGTTTCTTTTTTTTACTCTAAAGCTGTGGGTGCGTCTGGTGGTATTGCTATGCTCTGGAACCCTAATAGAATAACTAGTCAGCTGGCTGCTTCTTCTCCTAACTTCCTTGTTGTCACCTTCCAGAAGAATGGAACAGAATGGACCACCTTCAATATTTATGCTCCTAACTCTTGGTATGGTAGAGCTTCCCTATGGGTTGATCTTGGCCATCGGCTGGATCAGGACTATTCAGCGAACTTTCTACTGGCAGATGATTTTAACACCCCCCTTTATCCCTTAGAAAAGTGTGGTGGTCTAATAGATTACTCGGATAGCATGGGGGAGCTAGTTGACTTTATCTCTTCCACAGGTCTTCTTGACATCACTCTGAAGGGGAACCCCTTCACTTGGTCCAAAAATAAGAAAGGTACCCACCTCATCTAGGTGAGGCTAGATCGGGTCTTGGCCACCTCTTCATGGAACCTTTGCCTAAACTCTTCCTTGTCTTCCCTCCCTAGAACTACTTCAGATCATAACCCCCTCCTTCTCTTCTGGCTTGACACCCATAAAGTTAGCCTGGTGCCCTTTAGATTTGAAATTATGTGGTGCTCTCACCCATCCTTTAGGGACCAAGTGAAATTCTGGTGGAAGACTAATATTAGGGGTACTGCCATGTTCAGAATAGCCCAAAAGCTTGAAATTATCAGAAGGGAGGTTAAAGGTTGGAGCAAAAATCATTTCGGAGAGTTCCGCAAAGAGAAAATGGATCTCTCTGAAACCTTACATTCCCTCCAGGCCCAATTGGCATCTTGAAGTTACCCACCCTAGATTCAGGTGGAGGAGGAGTTGACTAGACACAAGTGGTAGGAAACCCTGAAAAAAGAAGAAATCTACTGGAAGCAGAGATCTAGAATCCAGTGGCTTGCTGAAGGGGATAGGAACATGAACTTCTTCCATAGGTCTACCAGCATCCATAAAATAAGAAATACCATCTCTTCTATTATGGATGAAGGAGGGAATGAAGTCAAGGAGAAGGATAAAATTAATCAGGTTGCGGTTAACTACTTTAAGGGGCTGTACTCTGAGAAGGGCCCTACATGTCCGAACAACATCCAAAACTAGCTCCTCGACCACATCCAAAGTGTTATTACTCTTAGTGATAATGATATTCTTATGAAGCGGGTCTCTGACGAGGAGGTCAAGAAGGTGGTCTTTTCTATGGGAGCTTACAAAGCCCCCAGACCGGACGGATTTCCTCTGGCATTTTTTAAGGAATATTGGGACATTGTGGGGATCGATGTTACCTGTGCTGCTAGAGACTTCTTTAGGACTGGGCACCTTCTCAGACAACATAATCAAACCTACATTGTGCTTTTCCCTAAGCATGACAATCCTACTTCTATGTTGGACTTCAGACCTATTAGCCCCTGCAATAACTTCTACAAGATCCTTACCAAGATCCTGATTGGCAGAATCAAGCCTCTTCTTGACAGGATTATCTGCTCTACTGAGAAAGGTTTTGTGCCACGTAGATAAATCTTGGATGCAGCCATTGTCACCCATGAAATCATGCATTCTATGGACAGAAGCAAGGTCCCAGGTATGACCTTTAAATTGGATATCTCTAAAGCTTATGACAAAGTTAACTGGTCTTTTCTGCTTAAAATTCTTGCTAAAATGGGCTTTAATGAGAAGGTTATCTAGATTATACAAGAATGTACTGAAACTGTTAGCTTCTCTATTCTTGTCAATGTCTCCCCTGGTGGCTATTTTATTCTTGAGAAGGGTCTTAGATAGGGAGACCCTCTCTCCCCCTACCTCTTTATTATGGTGGCTGATGTGCTTAGCAGGAATCTATGTATGTTGTCCGCTATGGGAAGTATAAAAGGCATCAAACTTGCTTCTACTCTCCCTCAGGTGGTGTTAGAATAGTTTGTGGATGACACTTTCCTCTTTGGGTATTCTTCAGTGATTGAGGCTAGACAGTGGAAACAAATCCTTGAAAGTTATGCATGGGCTTTTGGACAGTGTATTAACTATCAAAAGAGTCGGTTCTTCTTCTTCAATACCCCCACGGAGTTACAAAATAAGGTGCTTCAAATTATGGGTTGTCTGGCAGCTTCGCTCCCTTCTACCTACCTTGGCCTCCCCCTCATGGTCAAAGAGGTGTCCCAAGATTTCTAGAATTCCATCCTTGAAAGAACCTAGACAAAACTTGCTGGTTGGAAGGGGAAGCTTTTAAGAAATGCTAGCAAACTTCAGCTGGTGGCCTCCACTCTCCAAGGGATCCCTGTTTACTTCCTATCCCTCTTTAAAATCAGAAGCAACATGGCTGATAAACTTGAAAGGATTCAGAGAACCTTTCTGTGGTCAGGGTCTGAAGAAAAGAAGAGGATCTTTCTTGTCAATTGGGACATTGTCTACCTCCCGAAAAGAATGGGTGGCCTGGGTCTAAGAAAAATAGGTCTGATGAATAAGGCCCTTACTATGAAAGTGGCATGGAAGCTCATAGAAGGAAAAGTGAACTAGTGCAGATTAATGGAAGCCAAGTACCTCCAAGGACATCCCTACAGGAGGATGTTCCACAATAGTGACCTCCCCAGTGGATCCAAACTCTAGATGAACATATGTAAATGTAAGACCCTTCTGTGTAAAGGAGCTTTTTGGAAAATTTGAAATGGGAGATCCATCAGATTTTGGAATGACTACAGGATCATAAATCAACCTAACTTGGGCCACAAATTCAAACCCTTTATGGAATATCTCAGACCTAGCCTAGGTAATAGAGCCTCCAACTACATCAATGGTAGAGACTGGAAGGATATACCTAATCGATTAAGGGACAGACCGGACCTGCAACACTTGACCAAGGATCTCATTGAAAACCTAACTAATATCAGAATTTTGGGGTGTGATGACTCTATTATCTAGGGCCCCACCCAGGCTGGTACTTTCTCTGTTAAATCTGGTTACAATCTTCTTCTGAAGGAGGAGAGTAACCCAGGGGACTAGAATAAGGTGTGGATCCCTCAACTCACACTGAAAATAATTTTTTTCTGGTGGAATCTAATGCATGGTAAGGTCCTAACCCAAGATAATCTCATAAAGAGAGGCTTCTCCATGGCAAACATATGTGTTCTATGTAAGAAGGAGGTAGAAACGGTAAACCACCTTTTCATCCACTGTGACTATGCCACCAGCATTTGGCAAGGGATTATCGGCAAATTGGGTATCTTGTTGGCCCTGGGTAGAGAAGTGCATCAATTTAACAACTGGAGATCCCCTTTCAATCACCCCCTACTCCAACTCCTCTGGCGTATGCTTCCCCCTCACATATGCTGGACCATTTGGAAGGAAAGGAACAACAAGATTTTCAGGGAGATTAGTAACCAGCCTGAGAACTGTCTCCATATTGGAACTAAGCTCCTGTGTGAGAATGCTACTATGGCTAAATGGAAGCTCCCCCCTATCCTCCTACTGCCTAGGAAGTTAGAATTGCTGACAGCTGGAACCTCCTAGATGGGTTCTCCAGGTTTGACAATGCGAAAAGCATAGCTAGAATTGCTACTAGATGGACCACCCCTTCCGGAGGATGGACAAAATTAAACTTTGATGGGGCGGTAAATAATCTTGGTCATGGAGGGGGTGGTGTGCTGAGAGATCACAATGGCACTTGCCTATTGGCTTATGTTGGGCCTATCAATAACTGCATTGTCACCTAGGTGAAAGGAATGGCCCTTCTCTGGGGGATTAAATATGCGAAACAAATGAACTTCAGACAACTGGAAATTGAGGGGGATTCCAAAGTGGTTGTTGAGGCCATCACTAGTGGTGCTAGTGTAGGATGGCATGCTAGACCTATCATTATGGAGATCAGTGAGCTTCTTAATAGCTTCCAATGCACGAATATAGGTCACACGTACAGAGAGGGGAATTCGATTGCTGACTCAATGGTAACAATAGGCCTAAAACAAATCAAACTCAATAGTTGGAGGGTGATTAGTGACTTACCTCCGGTGACTCAGCAACTCATCTTGGGAGAAATGAATATTACTATTTAAATGTGCCAGGCAATCATATTCATTATGAATCCTTACTGGATCACGTGTTGGCATGTTCGGGTGATCTTCGTGATTATGGAAAGGAGAACTCAAATTCCCATAAAGAATTATCATTACCTTTCAAACGTGTGGAGTAAGAGTTGTCTGAATAAGAGGGTTTTTTTGGCCATTACTGGTATTATTGGTATTAATGGCATCTGGAGATTTGTTAGATCTAGCAGTACGGAGCCCATTTTCCAAAATTTTCAAGACCAACATTTTAAGTATAAGCTTTCCTTGGAAAGGCTTCGTGAAAACAAGTGGTTTTTTATGGCCTGCAAAAATGCTCGGCTCTTAGAATTCAAAGATATTCTGGTACAAGAGGAGAAAAACCTTGAAATGGGAGGCAACACTCTTCGCATTGAGCTTGATAACATCGATGAGGATTTCACTTCTAATGCGTTGGTGACTCATTACTGCAAAGAAATAGGCATATGGGGTTTCATGGAAAGAATGAAAGGTGGGCATGACGAGCGACTCTCTAAACAATTTGTCTCCTCCTAGAACAATAGGAGTGTCTCGGTTGGGGCATCCACTTCCAGCTGAATGAAGAGGTCATAGCTAAGGTGATGGGGCTCCCTATGGTGGGGACGAAATACAAAAAGACCAGTCAGACTCCCGACCCTACCAGCCTTAAACAGATTTTCAGGGACGGTGAGCTGCCAGTGAGAAAACAAGGGGGATTCAATAGGGAAGAGCTGCCAGAATTCTCACCAAAAATATACCTCATTGTGATGAAGTATTTTAGGCTGGAAGGTAAGTTTACTATTTTTTACAACTACCACTTACCCTTCCTGAATCATATTAGGAACAAGGATTTAATTTCCATACCTTTCTATCTTCTGCACTCCATAGAGAGTAATGCCATAGATATCAAAGGCAACCCTGATAGAGCTATCCTCCATCAGGGCCTCCTTCTCTACCTCTATCAGTTTCACAAAGCTATCTTCCCAGCACCCCAACCCCCTCTGATTATCGAGATGATGCCTCAGGAGGAGCCCCTAGCCAAAACTGAAAATCCCACCCACTCCTTCTCCCAGTCCATCCGTATCACCCAGGAGCCTGAGCTAGCTAATAAAAAGGGCACAACCTGCAAAAAAAGTGTTAAAAAACCTCTCAATAGGAAGGAGGGTCAGGAGGAGTCTTATGTTTCTGAGTCTGTGGAGTACAAAGAGGGGAAAGAGGCTGACAACACTCGTGAGACCGATTATAGGTCCAAAAAATGACAAATGATGGAGAGCCAGGTTAATCTGGAGGTGGACTTAAGTGGCACGGGTCGCCGGAGGTCAAATAGAATTGCCAAGGAACAGTGTAAAACTAGGTTGTTGGAAATGACCTCTAAGGAGCTTTCCCTGTCTGAAAATGACTCCCACTCCACTGAGTTTAAGAAAGGTTCCTCGGATGGCTATATGAGTCCCCCTAGGACTGGTAACACTCCTCTGCCCAACCTCCAACAAACCATGGAAAACCCCAATAACCCTACCCCACCCCAGAGTCCTCCTCAGGATCCTTAGGATAAGCCCCATACCGCGGCCATGGAGGACAAAACAAATTTAAAGGTACGGGCCTCAAAAGGAGGTTCTTGAATTTGGACAAGGATATTGTGGAAATTAAGAATAATATGCAGGATCTGATGGACCATTGCATGAGGACCAACAAATTTTCCCAGAAGGTCATGCATGCTTCGGCTATGACCCTCTGTCATGTGCAGGAAAAGCTGGCGGGAGGCAAGCTGGATGCGGACGAGGACAACAAAGATTTGTTCCTGTTTCTACAAGAGGAGTGAGCTAGGACCCTGCTATCTAAAAATTTGGGTGGTAAGAACTAATCTCTGGTGTCCATGTGTTGGTTAATTTTGGCTTGGCTTGAGCCTTGGATCCCCTGTTTTGTGGTTCGGGATAATGGTAGTTTTTATATTTTTTTGTGTAGCCCTACGTGGCTTAGAATCGATACTTTTCATGCTATTGTTCATCTTAAGTACTCTGGTTTAATTTTGTTGATTAGAACTATGATTTATGTTTTTGATAGGGGCAAAAGTTAGATTTGGTGATTATGTTGTTAAAATGTTCTACCTGCTTTGATTAGTTCCATTAATATATTGTTAACATGCTACTAGTCCTCTGTTCCATGGGCCAACACCCTCTTGCTGCTTTATCTATCAAAAACATTGGGCATAATACGGGGATGTTACCATACATATTTTCAATGCCCCTCAACTAATTCAAATTATCCCCTATGAGGTCCTCTACAGGCCGAGGGTTCATAACTACAGGGTTTTCAACATGAGTGTTTGTAGGGGTTAATTTTCAAGATCAGTGTTTTGCGTGGGTGGGTTTTCAGTCTTAGGATTGTCATTTGTGTCTACCAAGCCTGATTAAATCAAAATTTTATCTAATTAAAATAAATTACACAAAAGTTAACAAATTTTAATTTAAAAACCCTATATTTAATCAAAAAATTAAAAAACTTACAAAAAAGGATTTTTTTTTTTTTAAATGACTTACCTCTTCATGAATCTGAGAAAAAATCACTATTGGCAGATAAAATACACAATCGCTATCGTATACGTGATGCTTTGATGTTAAGTTTCCCAAAAAGTTGTGAATGAAAATGACAATCGATTAGGCTTTTTGGGTAAATATTTGGACAAGTGTTGGAACATGATAACTTCCATGACATATATGATATATGTCAATAATTTTCATTGACATATAATATTATAATACAATATAATATAATATAATAATATATAGTATAATATAATATATTATAATATAACATAATATAACATAATATAATATTATAATGTTATTTTATAATATATAATATAATATAATATTATATTATATTATATTATTTTATATTATATATTATAATATTACTTTATATTGTAAATGTTCTTGGTTTAAAATCATCTTATATATTGGGTAACTGATAGTTATTTGGTTCCTGATACCTTTCAGGTATCTGATGTGGCTTGTGCTTTAAGGTCTCCTTTGGCTAGGTGTACTGACACCCAGGCCTACTAAAAATTCAAACACGCCTTTTTCACATTTTTAGGCCAGTGAAAAAGGTATATTTTATCACATTCCCACTTTTTGGAACACCATGATCCTGCACATACTCAAATTTGATAAGAATATGATGTAATGCAATGTATACGAATAAATATAAACACCAAATCAGATTTATAAAGAGATAAACCTATCCATCCAGATGCATACAACATGAAAAAATGGGATCTAATATCATGCAAAGGATTTCTGACTACCAAATCAAAAGAGGAAGTGTTATGAGTTGGGTTCACCAATAATGTATAGTTGGGAAAGAGGGAGCAATGTAAATAGGTAGATAAATCACCTCCATTTTCCATAATTACACATTCAGAAGGAAGATGCCCCCAACACGCTCAAGAGGAGACTCAAGCGCTGATTGGGGACAATGATCCTTTGCTCAAATGGTGTGATTGATGGAAACAAAAAATTAATGTAATTAAATTATTTAAGATAGCAATTAGACAAAGATGTAAAAAATGGGAAATTATGAACAAAAACATACTAATATTGAGAATAAATTTTTAGATCTTGAAAGAAGAGAAGATGAATGAACTATGGTTAACATATGACCATAAAATAATAGGGATAGGCCAAAAGTCATCCTCCTAGGAATAGGCTTCCAATAGCATCATATGCCTGGAAATTCTTGATAAATTTGATTGAGGAGATCTGACTATGTCTCATTTGCCTGATCCCAATACGGTGATTTTATAACCTATTCCCCCACACAAAAAAATGGGGAAAGGGGATTTTCCTTGGTCAAACCCCTGTTTAAGAAATAACCATGAAAATAGATAGAAATCGTGTAAGGAAAAGTATGTTAAAAGGCAAATGGTATATTTACCTTGCATAAACCCTCAAGGATGAATGTAGAAATCACTCATGCCCATGAAGATGTTTGAATGTGCTTGGAATCCAAAGAGTTGACATTGGAATGAGATGTCTAATCAAGGATTCTCTCACAAATGCATGGATGTATGATTTCTAGTCCTAGATCTTGAATTTTTATATGGTTGAAAACACTTGCAAATGAGAGAGAAGAATGAATTAGTGATGAATCTTCTTGCTTGATTGAAAATTCCTCTACCTGTCCATCATGGGAGAGAAAATTTATTCAGTAGGAAAAAATTGGATTTGACTTGATAGAATTTCAGGAAATAGAGGCTTGGAGATGTTGAATTAGGATGCATGCCTTCATTCTTTAATCCAAAATGCTCTTGCTTTCTTAAACAAATGATTGCTTGATTGCAAAAATGCTTGCACTTAGTTATGTTTTCCAAAATGAGGAGAGAAGAGACCCTTTTATACTTTACACCCTCATTTTGGGACTCAGATTTGATCCAGGCCGTCCACAAATCAAGAAATCCTGCTAATACTCGAACATCAGGCCCTGGGCAAATTTTAGACCCAAAATGTGTGGGGAGGGATGCCAATGGCGGCCTATACCTTGGCCAATGACTCTAGAATAATAGAAGATCTTAGGATGAAAGAAAGGAAGGGGGTAGAAAATGTAGGTTTTTAGGATTAAGCATAACCAACATTCAGACCTCAAAATTTCCAAAATAGAGGCTAATATGATGTAGAGCAACACTGCAAGAAGCCACAGTGAACCCAAGTGCTCAAACTGAGAAACTTTGATCCCTCACTAATCTTTCCCTATATAAGGCAAAAAACAAGGAAATATTCATAGTTCCTAAAAACCAATCAATCTATTGGTTGAAACACTTCATTTAGGCTCTATGGGTATGAAATCACCCATTTTTTTGTGTAGCACACTCCTCAAATCATAAAAAACCAATACTATCCTAAAAATCCTTGTACCCTTTTCTAGGTGGTTTTCCTAAGACACCTTTTACTTTTGAAAAGGGACTTGGAAAATAAATTACAGAATTAGGTACCCTTTAGTAAGTTACAAAAAACCCAAAATTCATATAGACCAACTCTACTCTAGCACCTTTGAACACCTGCAAGACACACAAACCTAATTGGCCAAATTAGGCTTTGTTTGCAAAGAAAGTATTGAGAGATGGGTACACATAGTTAATAAAATCACCTAGGATTGTTCAAATAACCCGAAATACCCCAAAACACCAACCTACCAAGTCCCATCAGATGATCCATTCATCTATCCATACATTTTCTTACTTGACTAGTCAAATACATGAGGATATTTTAAATAGGGCTTGATCTTAAAAAACATAGACCGAACTTTGCACTCCTAAGATTAGGAAGTCCTATATTACATGTACCTAAATTTAATTCTCCAAGTGTTCATGAGGATCCCCTAGAGAAATCCCAAGTTAGGGCTCCATCTTATGCACAGACATAAAATAGGATAGTTTTTGGAGTGCTCGTATAAAACACTTGCAATTCTACAAATCAATACTAAATTGAATGAAACAAATTGCAATAGAAAGTAAACTCACCAAACCATAAAAATATGTTACTAGTTTTTCTTTTTGGAACCTCACAACACAGTACACACTCAAAATTCTCATAAAACTATTCATATTTCTTCAAAACTTATCTTGAGCCGTACATATTTGTTACATATCTATCTTCTCTCTTTTGATCTCCTTTCCAAGGGAGCATTTTTATAGCATCATACCATCAATTCAACTACCCCTCTATGAGTTGTAACCTATGTAATACCAAATGACACTATGTCATGTTACTCGACAATATGTTGACAACCTGACGCTCGACAACAAGCAACTATGCTCGACAACAATGCAGCTTTGTTCAGCAACTATGCAACTTGCTCGACAACTATAAATCTTTGACAATCTTTAGGAAATTTACTAAAGGAAAAAAAAAAAAAAAAAACTGACTCCAAACAGTTAGGGGTGAATCTAAACATGAAATAACCGAGGACTAAGGTTCAAACACATCATAACGATAGGATGTCTTATGTTAATGGCTTAAGGAGACCTTAAGGTTTATAGTGTAACTTAAGACGCTTAACCTTACAAAGTAAACCAAAATCTTACTGTAGGATGATCCAAGGAATCAATCCTTTATTCTTACAACAAAATTTAACCTAGAACTAAAAATGCAGAGAAAACTATCCTATTATAGAATAAGCCGAGGGTGCTCGGTACCATACTACTCTTGACAAAAGAAATTCAAGTCTCTTGAGTTATTATGTCTACAATGTTGGTTTGAGTCTTTTCAATGGATTTAGGTATCAGCCATGAATTATCTTCAAGGGGTTGGTTTTTCCATTTGAATAGAAACTCATAGTAAGTTTTCCTTCTTATTTGGTTAGCCACTCTCTTTTCAACAATGTACTCTATCTCTAGAGCAAGTGTCTTGGGTAATTCGTAGAGAAATTTGTCTAAGTTTGGATCCTAATCATCTCTAGAGAGAGACATTATCAACAATACCTTTGAAATCATAGATGTCAACAATGTTGAAGATAGAAGATAAACAAACACAAGGATGTAGATCAATCTTGTAGGCATTGTTTCCATATTTCTTTATAATTTTGAAAGGACCTAACTTCTTCATCATTAACTTAGTGTACTCCTCCTTAGGTAATATTTCCTTCTTAAGATGAATCATCACCATATCTCCAACTTGAAACTACAAATCCCTTCTCTTTTTTATGTGCACATTCTTTGTATTTAGTGGATGTATGTTTCATCTTGGATTGGCCTTGTTCATGAATGTCCTTCATGACTTCAACAAAATATTCTTCTAGAGCACTCCTCTTGGATAAATATTTCATATCTCTGAGTTCTAAAATACCATAGGAAGGTTACCATATATAATTTGGAAAGGGGTTAAACCAGTGCTTATGTTTAACAAATAATTATAGGAAAATTCTGCTTGAGATAATATGTTATCTCATGTAGTACCATGTTCTTGGGTGAGACACCTTAGTAAATTCCCAAGAGACAGGTTGATGAATTTAGTTTGACCATTTGATTGAGGATTGTAAGAAGATAACAGTGAAAAATTTGTACCAAGTTTCTTCCAAAGTGTCCTCCAAAAGTGTCCTAAAAAATTTGGATCTTTGTCTGAGATGATGGACAAAGGTAGACCATGAAGTCTACCAACCTCTTTGAAGAAAAAATTTGCAATGTGAGAAGCATCATGAATAGTTTTTCAAGGGATGAAGTGAGCCTTCTTGGAAAATCTGTCAACAACCGCATACACACTATCATAACCAGTCTTGGTCTTTGGTAGTCCTAAAACAAAATCCAAGCTGACTGAATCCCTAGGATTAGCAGGGATGGGAAGTGGTGTATACAAGCCCGTGTTTGAGGTATTGCCTTTAGCCCTCTAAAAGATCAAACAAATTTCTACAAACCTTATGATACTTGACTGCATTTTAGGCCATAAATAGAACCTTTTCACTAAACCAAGGGTCTTTTCCATCCTAAAGTGCCCTGACAAGCTCCCACAATGTTTTTCTTTAATAATAATTTCCCTCATTGAACATAGAGGTATACACAATTGACCTCCCTTAAAAAGCAACCCTTATTGAATGATAAACTATGATAAATTAGTATGATACATGTCCCCTAATTGCTTGCAAACTTGATAAGCTTCCTTAAAGTCTTCATCTTTTAAGTACATATCTTTCAATGTAGGAATGCCCATAGTTTCCAACTGAATTTCTTGAATAAGTAGATTCCTCCTATTGAGAGCATCAACAACTTTATTAGCTACTCCTTTCTTTTTCTTGATGGTGAAGGTGAAAGAGTGGAGATATTCAATCCATTTCAAGTGTCTCTAATTCAATTTCTCTTGTCTATTCAGAAAACTCAAGGCATGATTGTCAGTATAAACAACAAAATCATGTGGTAATCAGTATAAACAACAAAATCATGTGGTAATAAGTAATGTCTCCATTTTCTTAAAGACTGAACCATAACATATAACTCTAAATTATAACTAGAATACTTTTTATTTTCCCCATTGAGTTTCTCACTAAAGAATGCCACATGCATACCCTCTTGGCTCAACACACCACCAATATCTATCTTACTTGCATCACACCCTATTGTATAAAACTTATGGAAAACAGGAAGGACTAGTATAGGTTGTTGTGCAACCCTTGTTTTCAAATACTCAAAATACTTTTGTGCATAATCATTCCAAACAAAATGACATTTCCTACCTCCCTTTATAGTATCAATCATTGGTTCACTAACCCCACTAAAATTCTTAATGAATTTTCTATAAAAGCTATCAAGTCCATGAAATATCTTTACCTCACTGGCTAATTTAAGATTTGGCCAATTCAAAATGTCTTAAACTTTGGAGGGATCCATCTTTAAGTTGCCCTTTTAGATGGAAAATCCAAGGAACACAAATTCTTCTTTCAAGGACACACATTTCTCCAAGTTGATCGTCAACTATTCTTTATGCAACCTTTTCAACACCATATCCAAATTCATTAGGTGATCATGTTCATTCTTACTGAAAATCAAAACATCATCTAGATATATAATAAAAAAGTAATTTATGAAAGGTTTAAGAACCTCATTCATGAGTCTTATGAATGTACTTGGTGCATCGAAAAGACCAAATGACATAATAACCCATTTAAACAAACCCTCATTGGTCTTTAAAGTTGTCTTCCACTCATCTCCCTCTCTGATTTTAATCTAGTGGTAGCCACTCTTCAAGTCAATTTTTCAACAGTACCATGCACCTCCCAAACAGTCCATTAGGTCTTTCATTCTTGGCATTGGGAATCTATATCTGATAGTAATCATGTTGATATCCCTTGAGTCTGTGCACAACCTCCATGTACCTTCTTTCTTAGGATCTAGGATTGTTGGAACAACATAGGGACTAATACTCTTCCTAATAAAACTCTTTTCCAACAATCCTTGAATCTGTCTAGACACTTTTGCATTTTTCTCAGTGGTTAACTTACAGGAAGCCTTGTTAGGTAGTGTGGATCTAGGGATGAGGTCAATATAGTGACTAATCTCCATCTTTGGTGGTAAATACTATGTACTACTATCTGCAACTATGCCCTTATACTTATTTAGTAATTCTTGTACCTCCCTATGACCAACGTCTCTCCTTGGTTCTTCATTATTTGGTTCCTTTTGGGACTCCATTTTAGGTTTGAAAATGATGGAAAAATGGCATTTTATCCTCTTTAAGAACCTTCATGAACGCCTTTTCACCTACCAACATCACACTATTAGTCACATTTCTATCCTTGCTATTCTCTAGTAAAGGTGCCATTGTGAAACTTACACCATTCTTGACTAGGGTGTATACATTTCTCATTCCATCATGTTGAGAATTACTATCATATTTACAAGGTCTTCCTAATAGGAGATGAAAAGAATCTATGGCTACAACTTCACATAAAAATTTATCCTTATACTCCCTAATCTAAAAAATTGACCCAATACTGTTCATAAACTAAGGTATGTTGATCCTTACTTAACCAAGATACTTTTATATGGATTTGGATGTGGTATTATTTCCAACCCAATCTTTTCTATCATTTTTATAGAAGCTAAATTGTCATTTGAACTAAAATCAACAATAAATTTACACACCTTTCCATTTACCTTACAATTGGTCTTGAAAAGAGATTTCCTTTGAGGTGGCTCCTTATTGGTGGGCATCTTCAAGAGTGTTCTATTGAAAATTATGCATTCTCCTTGTTTAGGTGTTTCAGGCCTTGAATTTATGGTGTGATAAGAAGACACACTCTGATTTTTATCTTCTTGTGTCAACTACACCCTTCTATCTCCCCCTTGTCTGTTTGTAGAAATATTTTCTGAACACCTAAAATATTGATGCCCAATCTAGTTACAAGTAAAGCATTTACTGGTGAAAACACTAGGTCCTCGTCCACCAAATATTCCCTTGTTGTTTGATCTTCTACCTCTGAAAGTACCTATGTTACTTGAGTCTCCCTCTTATTCTTGATTGCTCAATTTGCCCTGGTTTCTTGGATATGAACCTGTTCCATTGAATATGCCTCTATCTATGAAATTATTTCCTCTACCTCTATTTTTTTGTTATCCTTTCCTCTTCTATTTTTCCTCAATCGTAAGTGTCATCTGAAAACATTTGTGTAGTGATTATAGATTAAACAAGGTCATTTCATCTTGAATGTTGAACTTTAACCCATTAAGGTACCTTGCAAGCTTCTATTTTTCACTCCAGGGATTTTTTTAGTGGCGATTCTTCACCAATTTGCGAATATGTCTTGTCAGGTGTATAGAATTTGGCAAAAAAATGCATAGTGTACTGTTTGACCGGTTCGCCCAAATTTTATAAAAAACACGTTAATTGGTCAGGTTGTTCACCACTATTTGCATGTAATTTCACTACGGTAGTGGCGTTGTTCACCCATTTATCTATTGTATATTTACTATTATTTCCCACGGGATTAAGGAAGGGGTATTTATCAAGGATCACCATTCGCCAAAGTCCCATTATCCCAAGTTAAAATTTTATTTGCACCAGGACCCAATTCGCCATGCATCGTAATTCACCGTGTCCCAAATTCCCGCCCTATTCGCCTAGTCAATTACTTGGAATTACATAGGGTTCGCCAAATATTAGTTGTTATCATATGCAAATGTCGTCCCCTTCGCCAAAATTTGAAATAAGCATTTGTATATAAGGATAGTTTCAAGAGATTTAGGAGTACAAAAAATCAGTTGATTCTGAGCTAACAATTGCGATCGATAGTGAACTGGAAATACTACGAGTCCTTAGTATCTTATAATTATTCAAGTAAAATTTTATTGCAGCCTTAGTTTGTTGGAGATGTCACAGTCAAAGTTAAACATGAAGAGGTCTATTGAAGGCAGAGAATTTGGAGATGTCCAAGAGAGGCCAACGAAATGCAGAAAAATATCTTCATACTTTAGCAGGTACAGACACAATGGTCATGGTGTTGGTCAAAGTGAGGAAGGTACGTCATCAGAGGAACCTGTACAACTTCGAGGTTATCAACTTACACAGGAGTCTATTCAACAAAATAGGGAACCTAAAGTTGCAGAACCTGAATTTAAGGCATTATTCTATCGAGGTAAATTGGTAATGAATAGATAATGATGTCGCAGATCACACTTATCTGTCATTCACAATTAATTGCGGCTTAGTTGTCATTACTTTACTTGATGTCATATCCACTCAGCGCCATTAATTAAATTTACTTGATGTCATATCTACTCATCGCCATTAATTTTCATTACTTTACTTGAGTTGATGTCATATCTATTATCTACGACAATTGTTTATAATTTTTATATTTTTATTGTCACAACTCACAGACTCATAGACTCACACATCCGTTGGATTACAACATATCAACGACCAAAGATTAATTTCGGGCCTATTGTTGGTCTTCAAAATGTTTACGAAAAACTCTTGGTGGAATCATGACACGTGGTATGATTGATCGTACCAATAAGGTACGATCAACCATACCACGTGTCATGATTCCACCGAGAGTTTTCTGTAAACATTTTGAAGACCAACAATAGACCCAAAATTCATCTTTGGCCGTTGATATGTTGTAATCCAATGGACGTGTGAGTCTGTGATGTCATAGAGGCGGGACCTGATGCAACTTTAACGTCAAATCAAAACCATTGGATTAAGAGAGATGAATGGTGGAAGGTGCATTTCAGAAGAAATGTGGTCACATAACTTCTTTACTGAAAACTCTCTCCGGAAACATCACACGTGTCATCCTTTGAGAATGAAAACTTTGGAGAATGAAACTTTAATATTTATTTGCAATTATTAAATCGCCATACCAACTATACAACTATTCCCTTAAATCACCAAGTTTATATGTATTTTTGAAATACATTGGCCATGACAAATAATTAATTACAATATTTGGAAAATTATTTCGCCATAATTTATCAGTAAAATTTTCCAGCTTTGCCAATTATATTAATAATTTTCCTTTTAAAATCATTTGTTTTCGCCATTTTTTTATAAAAATTGTATACGGTATTAAAAAATTCGCCACCAAATATCTATAATTTGAACCACAATTCGCCATCAATATTAAAAATTTTCGCTAAAAAAAAAATGTGATTCGCCACAATTTTATACTTTTTGGGAGGGGGGGGGGTTTCTTAAAGTTATCCCTGTTTCACTCTCAAGGACTTTGGCCTTTAGTGTCATCTTATGAATTTCTTCAGTATAATTACTTACATCAAGGTCCTTCTGTCGGAGATTTTGCAACTTTTTGTGGAGTGTAACTTCATAGTCTTCTAGTACAAATTGTTTCTTTCAAATTTTTATAACATTCTCCTCCATGATAAGATAGGATTTTTCTCTTCTTCAACTCTTTCATTTTCTAGGAAGCTGGACCTTCCTCCTCCTCCTCCTCCTCCTCCTCCTCCTCCTTCTTCTTCTTCTTCTTCTTCTTCTTCTTCTTCTTCTTAGCTAACTCAACATTGGTTATTCTTCTGGGAACTTCTTCCCTTGGGGCTTCTTTTGTCTTGCCTCCTCCTCCTCCTCCTCCTCCTCCTCCTCCTCCTTCTTCTTCTTCTTCTTCTTCTTCTTCTTCTTAGCTAACTCAAAATTGGTTATTCTTCTAGGAACTTCTTCCCTTGGGGCTTCTTTTGTCTTGTCTCCCATATTTGTCTCTCCTAAGGTTGTTTTAGTGGCTCTGATATCACCTAATGTAGAGCATCGCTGCAAGAAGCCACAAGTGAACCCAAATGCTCAAATTGAGAAACTTTGATCACTCACTAATATTTCCCTCTACAAGGAAACAAACAAGGAAATATTCATATTTCCTAACAACCAATAAATGTATTGTTTCACTTAATTTAGGCTCTATGGGTATGAAATCACCCATTTATTTGTGTAGCACACACTTCAAATAACCAAAACTAATACTGTCCAAGAAATCCTTGTCACGTTTTCTAGGTGGTTTTCCTAAGACAACTTTTACTTTTACAAAGGGACTTTGAAAATAAATTACAGAATTAGGTACCCTTTACAAAGTTACAACAAACCCAAAATTCATAGAGACCAACTCTACTCCTTCACCTTTGAACACCTACAAGACACACATACCCCATCGACCAAATTAGGCTTGGTTTGAAAAGAAAGTATTGAGAGATGGGTACATAGAGTTGATACAATCACCCACAAGTGTTCAAATAACCCAAAATACCACAAAAAAATAGCCTACCAGGTCCCATCAGATGATCCATTCATCTATTCATACATTTGCTTACTTGACTGGTCAAATACATGAGGATATTTTTCTGAGGGCTTGATCTTAAAAACCAGAGACCTAACTTTGAGTTCCTGAGCTTCTAAATTCCTATAGTACGTGTCCCCAACTCTCATTTTCCAAGTGGTCATGAGGATCCACTAGAGAAATCCCAGGTTAGGACTCCCTCTTAGACACAGACCCAAAATAGGAGGGTTTTAGGACTGCACTTACAAAACACTTCTAACATCTATAAATCAATATAAATTGAATGAAACAAACTGCAACACAAAGTAAACTCATAGCACCATAAAAATATGTTACTAGTTTTTCTTAGTGGAAATGCACAACACCATACACACTAGGAATTCTTATAAAACTGCCCATTCTTTGGTTTTATATGATTTGCAGACACTACATTTGGTTTTGCATGATTTGTTTGCAAAAACTACATTTGTATTATTGAAAAGTACTTGTCCAAATCACTTTGGTTTTGCATGATTTATTTGCAAACACTGTATTTGTACTTTTGAAAATGCACTTGTATTCACAATAACTTCAACTAACTCTTATCGTATAACTTGGCTGCTATAGGATGGGCCCCCAGTGAAAATTATAGTGTAAAGCAAGAATGCAGATAAAAGTTTGTGACTAGAATCACAATCTATCCAGAAGGTAGGTGATTATATGGAAAAATATTACACTTTTGATTTAAGTTGTATGTATGCCCCTCATCTGAGCGAGCAATTTTTTCTCTTTTAGCTTGGATTTTAGCCTTCATCTAGAATTGAAGAATATTTCTAACAAGACTTATTCTATAATAAAGGTTCTTACAACAATTGGAAACTTTTGTATCTGTTTGATTGTAATTGTAATCATTGTGGAGATAATTGTCATGTATCCCATTAACATAAGGAATATAGAGATGGGATCAACAACCTTCTGGTTCTCTTGATTGGTGGTATTCCTATGGCCATACCCATCATACTTTCTGTGAAAATGGCTATTAGATCACACCGCCTTTCTCATCAAGTACTACTCTTGTGAGAGACAATTGGTTCACTTCTTATTATTGGAGTACTTTTAAAGATTGTATAAATTTGTTTGCCTTGAAGCTTATAAGACTGCATGATGTGTTGTTCAGGGTGCTATTGAAAAAAGAATGACTATTATTGAAGAAATGGTTGGAATGGATGTCCTCTGCAGTGATAAGACTGGAACCCTTACACTCAACAAGCTATCAGTCAATAAAAATCCTATTGAGATAGTGTCCATACATGATAAAATATTGTTCAAACTGCATTTTGCTGCTTATGATTTTCTGTTTTTGTTGTGTATGGTTTGGTTGTTAATTATGAAAGCCTAATAGCTCTTTTGTAGAACCTATTTTTTCCCACCGTGACTTGAAAAAAGTATATTCGGTTGCATTATATGTGTCACTATATGTTACTAAATTCTCATTTAAAAGCAATACAGGTATTTGCAAAAGGTGTTGACAAGGAAACATTATTATTGTTGGTAGCTAGAGCTTCAAGAGTTGAAAATCAAGATGTAATTGATGCTGCTATTGTAGGAACTTTGGTAGATCCAAAAGAGGTAGCACCCAGAAACTTGCTCTGTTTTAAATATATTTTCGCAATGTTGATCTGTAGTTGCCATTTAATCTTGTTGACAACTGTTACCCAATTTTTCCATTCTGTGCAAATTGGCCTAGTCTGCCCTGTCTGGAATTCTCTGTCATGGTTTCCAGGTCTTGGCTCTGCTTAAACCCTTAAACCTTGAGTCTTTCATGTTTAAAATGATGTAATAAACCCTAGACCCTTGGCTGTTATGTTTTGAGGTTACTTTTTCGCATCACTTATGGCATGTGCTTTTTCCTTGTCGCTTCATCGCTTAAGCCTCAGAGAATATTCCTATTCTTTCCCCGACTCTGCGCCTAAGCTTTGTCGCGTAGTCTGATGACCCATTGGAATATTCCCCTTACGTCTTCCGACTTGGCTACCTCTCTTCAGTCGCATGATCGCCAGATCCATGCCATAAGCCCTGTGACAAGTGGGACCCTCTCAGTAGGTCGGGTGATCGCGTGACCCTCAGCGAATATTCCCTTTTATCTCCCGACTTTGCTTTTTTCTTTGTCGCGTAGTCTCTTAACATGTTGGAATATTCCCTCTGCGTCCTCTGACTTAGCGTTTGTTCGTTGGTCGCGAGGTCGCCAGATCTATGTTATAAGTCACATAAAGAACGGGACCCACCTCAGTCGCTTGATCGCGTGAAGTTTCAGCAGTTAGTAAAAAATGTCTCCCGACTTCGCGGCTGCCTTTGGTCGCGTTGTCGCTAGAACCATGATGATGACTCAGTTTCCCCAGTGTACAACAGATGAACCAATGGCTGTGTGATAGGTGGCATATGGCAGGTGGATGCTGATGTTAGTTGGGTAATCGCTAGATGAAGGAAATGGGTTACGCGACTTCGAGACTGAGTATTCTTTGCCCTCAGTCGCGGGATCACTGGATAATTTAAGGGTATGCCCAGTTTTCAAGTGATTAAATGCCAGCCGTCTGATGTAAGGAGCAGTTGATCTAACGGTGGTCACCAAGTCTGGTGATGAAAGTGCCCTACATGAAAAGTACTCCTGACTCAGCGTCTTGGGGTAGTCGGGATGTCGCTAGAAAGGTAAAAAGGGCTCAGACATAGGATTCCCCGACTTGGCGACTAAGCTTTGTCGCGTGGTCTCGAGACAGAGAGATAGCATCTGGCGATCAGGCGACAAGCCGTGACGGTCTGAGGTAACAGTTAGGCACATGGTCGCGGGACAGATGATGAGTTAAGGAAAATGCCTCGCGACTTTGAAATTTCACAGTCGCCTTGTTGCCAGTTCTGAGCTCGGGTTAAACAGAGGTAAAAAGTCCTTTGTCGCCAGGTCTAGAGATTTAACCAGGGTTAATGTCTGATGCTCGCGACAAGGAGACTAGCCGTTGGTCGCTAGGTTGCAGGACTTTGAATTTGAATTTCTGGCGGCAAGATGACAGGGGAGAACGCTCGGCAGCCATGGTTTCTGTTTGCTCATGTTCCAGATTTGATCAGAGGGGTTTCTAGTCACAAGAGTCATGCACAGAGCAGTCAGCCGAGATTTGAATAGATTTGTTTCAATGTCGGTGAAAGAGGAGGAGATTCAGCGTGTTGCAGAGCAGAACCGAGTTATGGCTGAGTTTCTAGAAGTGCCATGAGGAAGGAGAGGAAGTCCTGGGCGATGATAAGATGAATACTTGGCTATGCACTATTCACAGACAAGAGAGACAGTTATTGCAGAGAAATATAGGTGAACAGGTGTGCATGACTATTCAGAGTGAACGTAAATGTTACTAGCCGCCGTCTACCAAATCTGATTTCCAATTGCCAGATCGAGGAGGAGCAAGAAAATATCTGTGAATATCTATTTTACTCGGTCATTCTCCACCGCCTTCTTCTCTCTCTTTTCCTCTCTCCTGTATTTTAGGGTTAGGGTTTTCCATGATCATCCGAAGCTTGTTGCATCCTAATGGATTCCAAGATGGTCATAGCCCTATATATAGCAGAAAAGTTGCAATTGCAAGGGTCAGTTCTTCTTCTTTTGATTCTTGCTGTCCTTGTAACTTTTCTAAGTTCCTGACAGAGAAAAAGAGATTTTGTAACCCAGGAGTTTCATTTTTATGCAGAAGGCATACTCTGTGACATTCTTTGTCCTTGGTGTATTTTGTGCATGAGTCTGTAACTCACTGTGAGAATTAATATGCAGAGTTTCAATTCTTGGATCAATTTGTTGGATTGTGTCAACCTTGTCTCTTTTCTGCTTGTCTGTATGTGTCTTGATTGTTGATGGATTAACTGTGGATAATTTCATTCCTCTTAATCAGTCCTTTCACAGCATCTACTTGCAGAAGAGTATGTCTTCTTACAGGTTGTAACTAGTGTTTTATTGTTTAAAACTGTTAACTGTGAAGAAGTCTTTCCTTTTAACTGGTTTACTCATGACCTGGTTATGAAATATTTATGCATGCCTATACAGGGGACTTGTGTTTTAC
>MU226451.1:257667-275358 GCA_018584345.1 Thuja plicata
AGTAAATTTCTCCCTTTTAATTAAATAAAATTCCTCTTATTTAATTAAATTCAATTCCTCCCATTTAATTAAATAAAATTCTTCTAATTTATTTAATTGAAGGAAAACCCCTCTTTTAATTAAATAACTAAAAATCCCCACTTAAAGCACTTTATTTGATGAAAAAGACAATAAATTAAATTAAATTAAATAAAAATCCCTTTTTCATCACATCTTCCTAAGTGGTGGGTTTTTGCCTCTTACTCATAGCCTTTACTTTTTTCCTCTTAATCTCAACCGTTCACTTTTCTTTATAAGGAAACCTCTCCTTCTCATTTTCATATTATGTTTTCATAGTATTGTTATGCTGCAGGTTTGGAGAGCAATTTTGGAGGAGGATTTGAGCACTCATGCTTGGATATTGCAACTTCTCTCTTCTTGTCTTATTCTTCTTGCATTCATGGCTACTCATGTAGATTAGATTCATGTTTATTTTCATAGATTAAATTTGCATATTTCCTTTCATAGATTAATCATGAATTGTTATCATTTAGATTAATTTATTTTTATGCATTGTTATCATATAGAGTAGATCTCATTTTCATGCATTTGAATCTCTCATTTCATGGTGTACTTGCATAGGCACTAACTAGGCCAATCTGAGGGCCTCCATTTCAAACATTTGCACTCCATGACTAGAGAGCTATGGATCAATATTTGAGGCCCTATTCTTGAGAAACCTTGGATTGAATGATTCATAGAAGTGTGTCAACATTTTAGCACATACGATGTACGGTTATGGGTTAGGGTAAGGGTTAGGTTTAGAGGTAGGGTTAGAGTTCGGGTTAGGGTTAGAGTTAGGGTTAGGGTTATGATTAGGGTTTGGGTTAGGGTATTTTTATGGTTAGGGTTAGGGTTAGAGTTAGAGTTAGGATGATTTTTTATGGTTAGGATGTACATCATAGGTTTGGGTTAGGGTTAGAGTTAGGATTAGGGTTAGAGTTATAGTTAGAGTTAGGGTTAGGTAAGGGTTAGGGTTAGAGTTACAGTTAGAGTGATTTTTATGGTTAGGCTATATGATTTTGGGTTAGGGTTAGGGTTAGAGTAAGGGTTAGGGTTAGAGTTAGGGTTAGGGTAAGGGCTACGTAGGGTGATTTTTACAGTTAGGATTAGGGTTAGAGTTACGGTTATGGTGAATTTTATTGTTAAGATGTACGATTATGGGTTTGGGTTAGGGTTAGAGTTAGGGTTAGTATTAGGATTAGGGTGATTTTTAATGGTTAGGATGTATAATTATGGGTTAGGGTTAGGATTAGAGTTAGAGTTAGAGTTACAGTTAGTGTTAGGGTTAGAGATAGGGATATGATTAGGGTTAGGGTTAGGGTTAGGATGATTTTTACAGTTATGATTAAGGTTAGACTTAGACTTAGGGTTAGGGTTAGAGTTAGAGTTAAGGTTAGATATTAGGTTATGATTAGGGTTAGGATTAGGGTGATTTTTAAGGTTAGGGTTAGAGTTAGAGTTATGGTTAGAGTGTTTTTTTATGGTTAGGAGGCACAGTTATGGGTTTGGGTTTGGGTTAGAGTTAGGGTTAGGGTTAGGGTGATTTTTACAGTTAGGGTTAGGGTTAGAGTTATGGTTAGGGTATTTTTACAGTTATGATGTATGGTTATGGGTTTGGGTTAGGGTTAGCATTAGGGTTAGGGTTAGGGTCACGATCAGAGTAGGATTATGTTAACGATTATGGTTATAGTTAGGGTTATGGTGAGGGACAAGATTAGGGTTAGAGTTATAAGATGATTAGGGTGGTGGGTTTAAGTTTATCTCATTGTTAGAAATAGGTAAGATAAGGGTTTAGGATATTATGTAGTAGTTAATATTGTTAGGGTTATAATTATTGTCAAAATTAGTTTTTTAGATAATGCTTATTATGGTAAGTTTACTTGAAGTTTAGTATTTCTTTAATGTTATTGTTACATTAGACAAATTTATGATGAATATTATCATTATTATTAGGATTATAGTTAAAATTTGTAAATGGGTTTGAGAAAAAATTGAATGCCTAGTATACTAAACCCATGTGTCCACTGTAATTAAAAGCATCCTATTTATGGCACACATTTTGAAAAATGTTAATATTACAAATAAAGAGTTAAACAAAACATGAAGCAATACCTTCCAAGTATAGCAGTTCACATGAGTTAACTATCAAAAATAATTGATTTTTGCTTGTTGTTCACATAAATCACATAAATGAAAGGGAAACTATAAGTCTCATTACAACTTTTCAAATCAAGAGAGAAGTATCATAGGAAAGATAAGAAATGACTATATATAAAAAAATATCCATAATGATGTAAGTACATCATATATTCTTCAGTGATTAGCATGGTATTGCGACCTTTATTCAAAATATGATTGTGATACACTTCTTTCATCATTGACAAAAATGCATCTACTTTTGCACATGTTTCACGTGCAAATTTTGCAACATCTTCCATCTTTAGTATTTCCTATTTCTCAACATTGGCAATGGATAGTGTTGCATTCTCAACAGCTTTGATCATGTTGGTGCAGGACTCTAGAATTATTCATGCACATTTGTCCACATCAGTTTCATAGAAATCATTTGAGGCCACAGAAGCAACTGGGCTCATAACCATTATTTGTGACTCAACATTAGAGGAATCCAGAGGTTGTATGTTGAGCTGCAAAATTGTAAAAAAACACTAGTATATTGAAATACTCAGAAGAAAAGTATAGATGATTCTAGAAAAAAACTAAATAAATAATGTTTAGTAATATATAATACGACAAAATTAGTGAAGATGCTTAAAAACTAAGAAATGAGTTGACAAATTGTGATGAAATGTTAGAAATAATCATTTTAACAACCATAAGGAATAATAAATAATGAGCTAATTATGTTGCATTGATCATTTTGAACTTTATTTGATAGTTAGTGTGCAATAGTGTGTATGAATGCCAATAAGTTATTATTATTTAAATTAAAATTTAAACTGGGTATGACAATGTGATTTCTCATATAAATTATTGATACATAGAACCAAATGTGAAGATAATTTTAAAATACAATGTTGCAATTTATTTCCTTAGAATAATGGAGGACAAGTTTCATATAATGTAGGAGAAAAATTAATAGTGTATTTCTTAATAGAAATTTGAGAATACATCAATAGAGTATATCATTGATTTTCAAGACATCTGAGTTTGATTTCTTCTACTTTTCTTTTAGAAAGTTGTTTCCCACTTTTCATTTTTTCATAGCGGTCATATGTGAATGGTGGAATTATCCTCAATCCTTCTAGAGACTTTACACAAGATACATCCACAAATTTCAATCCCGCTCTCTCTCCCTTGGGCCTATATCAACTATAGATTTTGAAAGAGTTAGGCCCTAGATGATTTATGAATTATCAAAGCCCATGCTAACCTTAATGGTAATTGAAAATTTCTACCCCTCTATAATGGTGTTATTGGAACTATATTTGGATGGTGGTCATCATATGGTATTCCGGAATCATTACCAAATTCAACTGTGACATATGCTGGTGGTTTAGGTGGAGTAGTTTCTAGTTTGTACACAATATTCTAGATATATCCCAATGCTCAAGACCAACTTCTATCCATAGATTTGTAGTCAACGTCACCCTTGAATCCTTACTAAATAGTAAATCTACATAAAGCCCTTCATTTGATGAATCTTCAATTGTATTAGAATTCCTTGACTTAGTCATAAGACTACGTACAATAGGATGCCTCAAGGAATACAATATTCTCATGTTATGGTTATGAACATTGTCATTTGTCAAGAACAAATGCACTGTCTTATCAAACTTAGCATTACTTGCAACATCTAACCTTATAGGGGTTCTCGTCATAAGAAACTTCTAATCATCTATTTTTGGATTTGCATCTCTCAAATTTGTGAGAAGATGATGAAATCTTTGTTGTTGGATGTTATCTCCATCTTGCCTAAATATTTTATCTAATGAAACCACTGTTTTGAATTATTTCCATAGTAACTTTGCTCTCCTATTTCTATCATACATCGGTCTATCATTCACTGGAGGTAACTGACCAAGATCACCAACCAAAATAATAGATACACTTGAAAAATGTGAAAAATGTTATTTTTAGACAATCTAGGAAGATCATATGAAGGTACTATATATGAGTTATATTAATAAATATTATACCACGTAAATTGCACTATTACCAAGAACCAAATGTATACCTGCAAAACTTAATTTAACACTTTGTGGGAGTGCTTATCTGAGTTGAAAATCTATATTTTCCAGCAAGTCTTCACCAATGAAGCTCATTTCATCAAATAATATATATTTGAGGTGGGCCATATCTTTTTGAAAAATTGTAAGTCGTGCCCCTTCTAGCTGAGGAAAATCTTTAATTGGTATTTGCAACTTTGAATGAATTATAGAGGCTCCTATATTGAAAGTTGCAACTTTAGTTGGTGCAAGTAATAACAGAGGAGAAGGACTTGGAATTGTTGCTACCTGCAGAGATTGAGTAATGGCACCAATTATATAAGACTTTCCTGTTCCTGTTGTTCCTTGAATTATCAGAAATAAAGGCACTTGAACGTGATTGCTATGGTAGTGTTTCATAATAATATCTATTTCCTTATGTTGCTTCTTACTGAGAGTTGTAAAGTTGATGCATTGTGGGATATCATCATACATGAGACATCCATGTTTCTCCATTTTACATATGAAATTGATTTCTCCAACTGTATGTTCTTCACTTTGATATTCACTACTCTAGATTGTATTTCTATCAATATCTCTTCTTCCCAACATGTTTATTTCATAAACCTACATATGTGTTGACACGTTGACTTCTTGAGGATGCATGAATTATTTTTTGTTGTCATCATTGCAACAAAGTCATACTAAGTTTTTGTCAAAGATAACTTAGAAGATAAAATGACTAAGTATGGAAAATAAGATAGACAAAATTATAGAGTGATCAGCACATCAGCGCACTTGCGAGAGACTGAATTAGAGTATGCGCATTCAGATATATGTTCTATGTTTCATGTACATACTAAGTCTAGACACGCATGGTATGACATGATAGTATGAAGAAGTTACAGATAGATCAGTACACCAGCAGTCCAGAAGACAGAGCATGAAAGCCGACTAGTGTTTTGATCAGTGTATATTATTTATTTATGTAAAAGCCAAGCACCTATGATAGTATGTTTTTAATGATGTAATTAGTAATTTTGTAAACAACCATTTAGTTTTGAAGCATTATGTATTATATTTTAGGGCTGACCATAAGTCTTGTTTTGGGTCACGTCTATTTGGGCATGAACATATAAGTATGTAATGTAAAGTTATGTTACAAGTGTCAAATAATATGCATGAGTAAGATATAGAAGAGAAGTATAATGAATTCAGTATGAGATAAATCTCTTTAAGAAAGTAAGAGCATCAGCGCATACATGGAACTGGTCTGACAACAGTTTCATCACAATAATTCATTTTTTGATATAGTGTATATCAACTATTAGAAGGTTGTAGCCTTCATTTTATTGGGAAGTGAGCTCAGGAAGTGAGCCAAACAACTTTAACAGGGTTTTGTAATAGATTCCTAAGAGGGTCTAGACTCCTAATAGGGTCATTGTACTTGAATTGTAAAGACTGCTCCTAATAGGGCAAAGGAACTTTAACAGGTTCATTATACTAGTGCAATATTTGTGGGTACTAATTCCCATTGGGGTTTTCCTCTGATCAAGGTTTCCCCATAATCATATCATGTGTTATGAGTTCTTATGTTAAGCTTCATTAGATGTATGTTTGATTTATGTTTAACTTGCTGAAATATAATAAATAGACAAACACTGATTCACCCCCCCTCTCAGTGTTTCTAACAATTGGTATCAGAGCTCTGGTCCTCTAAAAGAAAGTTTAACAACTTGAGGAGATAATGGACTCAGCAGAAGCAAAACATTTGAAAATGAATCTTGAAGCAGCTCTTGAAGATTTTGACTGATCTGAAAAAGAAAATGAAGAACTTAGACTGAAAGTTGATGGCTCACAAATGCTTATCAATAAATTGAGAAAAGATTTGAAAGATTGTTCTACAAGTGATTTAGGGAAAATGGTCAAAAAGATGAATGAAGAGAACATGTCTCTGAAAGATAAAATTTAAAATCTAGATGAACAACTAACAGATAGTCTAATTTCTATTGAAGAAAAGATCAAAGAAAGCAAACAATTAGAAGATGAACTTTTGAAAGAAAACATGAAAATCTTGGAATTAGAGAACATAAAGAAAAAGATGGAATCTGAATTAACAGAAGCAAAGGATAAGATTGATAAACTCCATACAAGTTCTGATTCACTTCAATCTCAGCTCAATGCACAAAAGCTAAGAGGTGACACTAATAGTCTTGGATACAGTGTAGCACAAGTTGAAATCAATTCATTGAAAGAAAGAAAGAAAGAACATGAAGCATCTGAAGAAACAAAGAAATTTGAAAATTTTGAAGAGACTAAAACAGATTCACCTAAAGGAGAAATCAAGAAAGTTAACAGAAATTTTTATGCATGCAATAAACATGGTCATTTGACAAGAGATTGCAAAGTGGTAATACCTTTCAATGGTTATTGTTACTCCTGTAATAAGTTTGGTCACAGGGCTATACATTGCAGAACAAATAAAAGAAATCAGTCACAGCAGAATCAGAGAAAAATGAATCAAAACAATCAGAGAAATCAGCCTCAAAGAAATTTGCAGAACATTACATGTTAGATATGTAACTACAATGGACACACAGCAAAGAAGTGCAGCATGATGAACAAGAACATCAGACCTCATATTATTTTTCACACATGTGGAAAGGCTGGACACATCTCAAGGTTCTGTAGATCCAGAACTCAAAAACAAGAGGATCCTAAGAAATCACTATTTGAAGAAGAAGGAGAAGTTAAGTTTGTTCAAGAAAAAGAAGATTCAAGCAAAATTTGGGTTGAAGTAAAGAAGGAAAATGTCGAGAACAAAGTAGTTGATGCATCCAGACTGGATGCATCCTCTATTTCTGGTTGAATAGACCTTCTTGGTCTTAGGGGGAGCTATTCTAGCGTGAAACCCCTGCGTGGCTGGTATAATCACCTCCGAGTATGCTCCTATGGATTCATGCTTATGATCACATGATATAGCAGTATGCATACATGCATTGTCTATAATGCATTTAGAACAAAGTTTGAAACTCTCTATGAAAACTGCGTACGGTTGCAAGTATTAAATGCAGTAACTTTTATAAAAAGATGTAAGTATTCGATCTTCTTCACATTTGCATTTGAGATCATAGAATTTGGAGAGCACAAGAGCACTGAGTATCAAAGCATGAAAGCATAATAGATTTGGTGGTTAAAAATCACGGTTAGGAAGTTGGAACAGAACCCTAGCAGTTGCACCATTTCAAATTTTTGTGAAACCCTATTTAATCAATCATCAAGTAAGTATGGTGACTCCAGTTGTATTTGACATTGCTGGGAGGAAAAGATTTGTATTTAAGAGGCATCCATTTAAGTCCATACTGGATGATGTGGAAGGAGCTTTCTCCAAAACTTTGTTAGGTGTCATTCACATAGAAGACATCCTCGCATACATTTATTGTAAAAAGGAAATAGTTGGAGATAATAGTACAGCCACTCTCATGGCTTCGATGATGAAACCAGACTATTCATTCAAGGATGAATACGTGCACCTCACAGACAACCCTATCTTTGATGTTTTGAATGTGCAAAAATTCTATGAACTAGAATGGGTTAAAATCTTGTTGAGAAGGATTCATGATGAACTCTACTGGATTGGTGAATTTCCTATCCGTATCAATGCAGACCTTATCCATGAATTAACTGGACTTCCTAAGAGTCGACCAGTTCTTCCTACTGGCAGGGATGTGAAGAAGCAAGTTGAACAAATTTGTTTATCAAGAAGTGATAGACGCGGTATGATAGTTGATCCTATCAAGGAATATGACATAAAGCTTCTAACTATGATACTTGGTTACAAGTTCCAGAATGCAAGCAAAGTAAATAGTGTGTCAGCAACCACAGTTCTAGCAGCTATAAGGATGGTGAAGAATAACACTCAGTACAATCTATGTGACATATTGCGCGCTCAATTGATTGACAACATTTGAGTTATCAAGCATGAAAAGAATAAGACATTCAAGTTTGGGTCTTTGATCATCAATCTATACTTCCATATTGTTGGTAAGATTGCAAATCTTTACCTAGACAGAAGCAAACCCACTATGTCTCAAATTTCACTAAAAGCCACATTAGAGAGTAGTGAAAAGATGCTATGGACATGGACATCAAAACTTTCAGGATCAAGATGCAGAAGAGGTTCAGGATACCTGAGAAGATTGTTGAAAAGTATAAGGAAACCATATGCTTCATGGTAGAGACTAACTGCACTTACATGGAGGCAGTTGAGCCTAGAACTAAATGGATTCATCCACTTGGGTATGAAGTGGAGGAACATGTATTGGAAGGATATGCACAGGTCCTTTTGTCTACGCCCAAAGATCCCAATGAGCCCAGATGGGGCACTTACAGAGAGAAGACTAATGCAGTTGATTCTATATTATATAGTGCTGGTAACAAAAGAAAGGCATCTAAGATTACATCAAACATTCTAAGAGTTCATGGTATCACTCAAGAAGATCTTGACAAAGCTAGAGAAGCCAAGATAGCCAAAGAACTTAAGAAGACTGATGACATCCAAAAGAAGAAGAAAGTAGAGCACCTTTGCGCCCTCTACCATCATTGACCTACACTCATCTCCACCTTCTATACCAAGAAAGAAGTCTAGAAGAAGGAAGCAAGCGCCCACAAATCACCCATCCTCAAGGAACACACGGAGCACAGGAAGGAACACTCAAGATCCTCCTGAGGTAGGATTTAGACCTAGTCTAAATGTCTTAAAGAACAAGATTGTCAATAAAGGTAGAATAGACACAATTGCTAAGGTCTATGAAAAGTATCAGGAGACTGATAAAACTGAGATACATTCTATGATCATCTCTCACATGATTAAGCTTAAAAAGTCAGTTCTTGAACTTAAGATAGTGATACCTAATAAGTTATGGAACATACTGGAAATAATGAAGAGACATGCAATTCAGGAAGACATGAGGATAAGAGAAGAAACATTGGATAATCTTCTCCCTGTATTCTCACATGATGAGAAGGAAATTATATTAGATTTGGTGAAGCCTCATCTCAAAACCAAGACAAGGACTCTTCAGATTATGAACAAAGAGTATGAGAAGATAGGAAAAGAAACTAAAAATGCATTTGAACAAGTGTTTATGGATAGACACATGTATCCATCAATGACGCCTACAACAAAGGTAACTCCAGCTCCTCCCAAATAGGTTATAGAACTAGTGATTCAAAATGGACCTATGACAGGTCCACAAGTTTTAACGCCCTCAGTGTCAATAACTATTGATACAGCAAAAGACTTAGAAGATACTATAATGGTTGATAATATCAAGATATTCATGACAATATCTGACAATGACATGGACAAAGTTGAGAAAGCATTTGTAAGCACTGAAGAGATGTGCATTGATGATACATCTGTACAACAAGATGAAGTTCATTCCAATGATCCAATAGACTTGAATAAAGAGAAAGACACTCAAGATGATGAGACACCAGTCAAGGAGATACCAGTATGGATTGAATGCATGGATACTAGTCAAAATACTATATTCACTCCATCCACTTTACCATCTACTTCATTGTTGTCAAGGTTAACTCCTTATTCAGCAAGTCTAGATGCATGGGGAGAAGAGGACTTAATGAAGATCAATGTTCTAGCTATGGAAAAGGCCAAAGAAAAATAGGTTATGAGGAACCCTCTTTTCTTGGAGTCAGTTAACATTCTGAATGATTTAGTACCTGCAGACAAGAAAGTAGCCAAAATTCAATCAGTTGAAGATATCAACAGCATTCTAACAAGCTTCAAAACACACTTTATAGACCTAGTAGACTCTGCTACTAGAATTGCAAAAGATGAGTATAAAAAGGAGAGATTGAATGAATTGGTAAGGAATTTTACCTTAGACCTAAAATCTCTAAAGATTGGGCAATCTATATTGAAATATTTGGTAGCTAAAGGTAAGAAAGTTATAGAAAACTGCATGGACAGAGTGAAGTTCACCTCTGAACATATCAAAAAGATAGAAGAGGCAGAGATCATGGTGGAAAGTATTATAAAATTAGTTGATACATCCATGCAAGACATGAACATCTGTAAAAATTTCTATCAAGGTCAGTTGGACAAAAGTGAAAAGGCTAAGTTGGAGATCAGTAAGATAAGAGTCAGACAAACTCAGTTGAGAAATGCACTTGAGCCCTCTCTAGAAGTTCTGAATGAGAACATAAAACATATTGCTTCCACCATTGTGACATAGGATCAAGGTCCCTACATGGATTTGATAAAGATGGAGAAGCTAACATATGCCTTATGCATGCATCTTCAGACAGTTTATGCAACGAAGGTATTCTGGCAGAAAGAGTTCCAATCTCTTCATATTATGTACCCATATGTTTACATGGAGTAAGTATCCAAAAGACTTACAATTTTTGTACACCTTTTTCATTAATAGCAAAGGGGTATTAATAGAGAATGTGTATATATGGGGAGCAGTATATGTATATATTAAAAGATGCTATGATAAGACAGATTTTTGTGATTAAGTCATTTTCAGAAACTTGGCCACATTCCTTTGTTGCCATAAATGACAAAGGGGGAGATTGTTGGAAATTTGACTTCCTGAGGATGCATGACTTATTTTGTGTTGTCTATCATGGTAAAAAATTCATACTAAGTTTCTATCAAAGATAACTTAGAAGATAAAATGACTAAGTATGGAAAACAAGACAGATAGAATTATACAACGATCAGCACATCAGCGCACGTGCGAGAGACTGAATCAGAGTATGTGTGTTCATATTTATGTTCTATGTTTCATGTACATACTAAGTCTAGACACACATGGTATGAAATGATAGTACAGAGAAGTTACAAACAGATTAGTACACCAAAAGTCTAGAAGATAGAGCATGAAAGCCGACTAGTGTTTTGATCAACGTATATTATTTTGTTATGTAAAGGGCAAGAGCCAATGATAATATGTTTGTAATGATGTAATTAGTAATGTTTTAAACATGCTTAAACCAATTATTTTGGAAGGATTGTTTATTATGTTTTAGGGCTAACCATAAGTCTTGTTTTGGGTCGCGTCTATTCAGACATGAACATATAAGTATGTAATGTAAATTTATGTTACAAGTGTTGAATAATATGCATGAGTAAGATATAGAAGAGCAGTATAATCAAGTTAGTATGAGATAAATCTCTTTAAGAGAGTAAGAGAATCAGTGCATACACAGAACTGATCTAACAGTAGTGTCATCACAGCAGTTCATTTTTTGATATAGTGTATATCAACTATCAGAAGGTTGTAGTGTTCATCTTATTGGGCAGTGAGCTTAGGCAGTGAGCCAAACACCTTTAACAGGGTTTTTTAATAGACTCCTAACAGGGTCATTGTACTTGAAATGGAAAGACTAATCCTATTAGGGCAAAGGACATTTAATAGGTTCATTATACTAGTGCAATATTTGTGGGTACTAATTCCCACCGGGGTTTTGCTCTGATCAAGGTTTCCCCATAATCATATCATGTGTTATGAGTTCTTATGTTAAGATTCATTGGATGTATGTTTGATTTATGTTTAAGTTGCTGAAATATAATAAATAGACAAACACTTATTCACTCCCCCCTCTCAGTGTTTCTAACACATATGTTGACCACAATGTAGCCTCAATATAATTTCCCATTCATGCTCTGTGGTATTTTTCTGAATACCTCCATTATCTTATGTTTTAGAATCAGTGTTAGGATAGTCATTTTCTATAGCTGCTACTCTTTCAACATGCCAAGGACTATAATTGAGAGACTCCCAATTTGATACTATAATATCACTATCATGACCAATGTTCCTTTCAATGTTACGTAAAGGTTTGTATAGTAACAACTTAGATAAACAAAAGTCCACCCATTTGCTTTAATCATGTGGAGGAATGGATAGAAACCTACAGAAAAATCTAACAATAGCTTCTATTTCCCTTGGCCCCCATTTTTTATCTCCTCTTTTTCTAGGATTGTATATCTAGGATCTTGCTACATCAATCAATGTGATGTCTTCCATACAAAGTAGTCTTTTTATAACTGTCTACAAAAGAGTTTGTGTGTTTTTCACAATTATCCTCATTGTTTAGTGCTATAGGTTTGAAAACTTCACGTGACACATTTAGATTAACAAACCTTCTACTACTCTCAACCAATGGAAGATCTAACAACATATGACATGTTTCTTGAGCTCCAATGTATGCTTCTATAACTGCCTCTATGAGAAGATTTCTATATGCTCGTGCAGCTAAATCAACAGGATTTTCTAGTTTGACAGTTGCATCAACATTTCTTGGTAGGTTTCTGACCTTCTCTCAAATTTTGCGGCATACTTTGAAATGTATTTGATAACTGCATGTTTTATAAGAACAGGTTGCCAATCTATATTTTCCCTCCAAAATTAGAGTATGTGTCGATTATGTGAATTAACTCTATCATCATTTCTTGCTAGCTCAAATTTTCTATCATCCGACTCTCTATCCTCACATAATCTAGACCCCTCCAAACTTAATGGCCAATGAGCATTATACCCGAAACAATGACAAAAGAATATCTCATTTCATTAAGTTGTCTAAATAGTTGATATATAATATTGAAATACAACTATTAAACAATGAAATAATTACATGAAAACCATTCTTCCCCTTTTCTTATGTAGGCATACACCCTCCTTACAGACTATGTATTGTTCGACACAGTTGATTATCTCCTCATAGTCACGGTTGATATCCAGCTCTTCTAGTTGTGCACTATTTCTAAGACATGGATTTTGAACAAAATTTTGGAAAGCCTACAAATAGTTGCGGTTAATTAACTATATAAATAGGTATAATAAATATATGGTAATATCGATATGATTGGCTTCATCTTATTCTGATATATAAGATCAATTTACTTTAAACATACCTATATATTTCTTTGATGAGGATCATGTCTAGGATTCCATGCATGAATAATATGATGAAAATATCTCTCAGCACTTTTTTGTGCCTCCTCATTTGACCAGTAAATAATGTCCATGTTTCATGCTCCTTCAAGCCATAAAAATCCATGCACATGAGGTGAACCCCTATGTTTCTACTCATATCTACACCAGAAGTCTTTGACTTTCATACCTTTTTCAAGTATTTCCTTTCTGAACATTGTATGCCTCAAATGCATGTAATGTGCAACTATATGAGGATAGTCAATTACATTCTATCTTCTCCATTTTTGAGCATCTTATGGATCGGTTGGTGGTGTTCCTGGCATCAATGCATGCAAATCAGGCCACTACATATCTGCTGCACTTAATGTGAAGAAAATTGTAAGAGATCCACTTTGGTGAAGCGTGTATGTTAATTCTACTTTACATTTATCCCAATATGATCTCATTCCTCTTAGATAAGTTCCAAACCGCATCAACCTATCTGCCAGATTATTAAGTGGAATATTTTCCATATGTTCACGTAACTCATTGGTGTTAATTGGAATATCTTGAAATTTTATTTTTACAAATACAGTTGATGAATTATGTGCACAATGTCTCATTATCATGTTCATCATGAAATACCTAAACCTTGGATGTTTAGCAAAGTGATGATCCCTATATCGCAACAAATGCTTCACAAATTCATGTAAATGAGCTCGCCTCATTCTTGGCTCTAACCAATCACACATTCCATCAGCAAACAATGTTGGAAATGCCATATTGAATAATCCTGATGTAACATATTCATTAATGGGTGATGCACCTATAGATGGTCATTCAATTAATGAAGATCGTATTGTATTTGGATTGTTAACCCATGCACGCATTAAATCCATTTCTCTTTGAACATTAGGTGGCCTTTCCTTGAAGCCATTGATATTGTGTGATCAATTATATCACCTTCATCTATCTCCATGACTGGACCCACACATATGACTTCATCTACATCAAAGTCAAATTCCATATGCACTGTCTTCAATTTGTTGAAAAAATTCTCATCAGAATTTATTAACAATTCATTAAGAGTAGCTTCATCAATCCTAACAGTAGCATAAAACTTGTCATGTTCTACTTTGTATTTCAATTCTCTCTAAACACGATCCCTATTTACAGTAAAGTTATAATGTGTGCCACATTGATCCCTTCTGCGAACAGTAATGATTGGAAAATGCTCAATAGTATGTGGCAAAACTTTGGATACCTGTTCTACATGCTGGGGAAATATTATAGTGTGTCCTTTGTACTTAAATTGACCATCAGTTGCATGTGTAACTTGTAGTATAGGGATGACACGTGCAATCAAAATCTCTTCAACCTGATTCAAATTGGAAATCTCTTGTGGTTGAGAGCCAGGATCCATATTATTTGCAGTTGAAAACCTATTAGTTCCTCTCTCTTGTCGACACCTATTGCATATAGGACCTTGACAAGTGCGATATATTTTCATTCCAAGATATGATTCTTGACAAACATAACACATATTTGGAGTCTTCAAACTATCTATATGACATCTAAACTGCATTTGGAATCTTCTAAATTTTGAATGAAGCATACCATTTGGGTATGACGGGTTTTCTATAACACCTTCGATGTCAACATTCATTTGCATATGATTTTCATGTTGTGGTGTTTCTGGAACATGTTCTATGGATGCAGAACCTTCATTTTGAACATCAAACTAAAAGTTTATATTAGGTGGATGGTTATATCTATCATTTGGTTCAGGATCACCTTGTTTCCTTTCACGTCTTTCTTCATTTTGAAGGACTTGTTCAGATGTTCATTGAAGATTGCTTCTATCTACATTTATTTCATCTCAATTTCCACTTTCTAATTGTTCCATTGTTACTTCTGCCCTTCTTCTACCAAATCTTTGTCTATCAACTTCATTGTGTCTTATTCTATGTTGTTCTTGTTGAGTTTCTGTCATTTATTATTGTTGACACCTACAACACTTTCTTCTATATTGTCTTTGATATTCTCTTCTTGTCTCCTCTGATTCAAAGTTCAACCCTAGTCTCACCATACCTACTATGAAATACCTTACAGTTAGACACCAAAATACACTTCATTCATTCAATATCTAACAATATTATATTGTTTAGAAAATATGAGTGTTAGATAATAAAATTACTATGATTATATATTTATACATATGGATTCATTATCTTCAACGTAACACTTTCATTATTTTGATAACTTATATATTCATTTATAAGTTAAAAGAATATATTATTTCATTGCTTTAGAGAGTATGTTAAAAATTTAATGAATTGAAAGGCCATATTTTTATTAATAATACATGTCAATTTACAGATTATATTTTTAGCTTCATGTTTAAATACATATTTTTACATGACCGTGACCATATACATTAAAATTAGGAAAATATATTAGACATGAACAATAATTATATTTATATGCCAAATACAACAACAATTTAGAGAATGAACAACAATTACGACAATGAGAGGCAAGATATTGTAATATTAAGAAAATTTACATTTTATAAAGAAGAATGGATTCATCATGACAAAAAATGGGCCAAAATTAGGACATTTTGTGAAAACATGATCTCTCATTTCGAATACAAAATAGTGAAAGCCAAAATGAAATGGTTCCAAAAGGATGTTTTGTCAGAACATGAGAAAACATAATCTCTCAATTCCACTGTGTTGGTCTCCATCATCCTCTAATCCATCCCTAGGCTAGTCATAAGATGACACATGAATATGATTTTAGAGTATGAGTATCAGGTGTTGGAATTATTGGAATGTTGTACTGAGAGGGGAGGGGTGAATCAATACCTCTAAAATATTCTATGTGATTGGCCCATTAACCTTTTTGTTATCAAATTTGTATATACCTATCTATCTGTTCATTTTTGCTTATGCATGTGTAATCATAATATAAGTTCTTTACATGTATAAACATTAAAGAAACATTCATGAAAACAAATAACACATAACACATGATATGATATCACAGAAAACTCCTGTTAGGAAGTAAAAACTGCGGTGGGGATGTCTACCAACAAAACTTCACTATCTACAGCTAAGAAGGGAGTTGGTAAAGGCTTACAATTGATCACTTCTGATGATATACCCTATTAGGAGTATTAGAGTGGAGACTTGTTAAGATCTACTTCATTTGAAGTTTTAGCAACACCATTAGGTGTGCACTCTATTAAGAGATTTATCAAAGAATTGTTAAGTCCACCTTCTATAAAAGGATTTATGTTGTGATGCACTTGTTAGAATGCAACTACAATATAAATGTTGATCTGATAGTGAATGCAATCTCAAATTTCTGATAAGAGATCTTGTATAGCTTACAATGTATGTATGCAATCACCTTGAGTGATTGAGTAATACCTTGTCTCTGCTCGTCGGTAGCCTTCATGTGTTCTTGATAAATGTTGTGATCTATTTCTAAACTTTGCATAAATTCTCTTCTTCTTCTTAGATGCTCTCCATAGCTACTATCATATTCAAAAGATTACAAGTCTCTATTATTACAACTGATGGAACATCTATTTATACTAGTTTCTAGCTCTAATCTTGATTCACGCTTTTCAAATCAACTCTAGATCCAAGGTTTACAACTTGACCTTGATCTTTAGTTAGATATGTTTTAGATCTGTTAGGATGATTTAAAACATTTACAATATGCTTGCTTGACCCTCAAGTTAAGATTTAAAACAAATAAAAACTCTATAAATAGAATTACATTACTTTATCGAACGTGTAAAATCAAATCCACTTTTTGTGGGTTCTTTAACTGAGTGTCGGTTCAGATGATCGGGCTGCTCTGTCAGTCCATTGGTTTTCTTTTCCATTAGTATTCAGGTTACTTGAACTATTCATCAGGTATGTCTTTTCTGCTCTGTGGGCGATGTTCTCAAAGTTGTATTGTCAGTTATGCTTGTCATCGGTAATTCCTATACTTAGCATTTTCACGTTAGACATTTTGTCCTGTCAGCTATGCTTGCTATCCGCCGGTTATGCTTACTGTCTGCCAGTTATGCTTACTGTCTGCCGGTTATGCTTATACCGATTGTGTGCATAAATGTTGTCACACTTCTATGAATCATTCCATTCAAGGTTTCTCAAGAATGAGGCCTCAAATATCGATCCATAGCTCTCTAGTCATGGATGTGTAAAAATGTAAAATGAAGGCCCTCAGATAGACCTAGTTGTGTCTATTGCAAATACACCATGAAACAAGAGATTCGAATGCATAAAAATGAAATCTACTCTATATGATAACAATGCATATTAGTCTATGTAAGGAAATATGAATGCAAATCTAATCTATGGAAATAAACATGATTCTAATCTGCATGAGGAGCCATGAATGCAAGAATAAAGAAAATAAGAAGAGAGCTTGAGTGCTCAAATTCTCCTCCAAAATTGCTCTCCAAACCTGCAGCATAACAATATTATGAAAACCTAATATGAAAGTGAGAA
>MU226451.1:275443-303359 GCA_018584345.1 Thuja plicata
AAAAATCAAAGGCTATGATTAAGAGGCAAAAACCCACCACTTAAAAAGATGTGAGGAAAAAGGGATTTTATTTACTTTTTCATTTAATTTATTTCCTTTTTCAACAAATAAAGTGCTTTAAGTGGGGTTTTTTATTTATTTAATTAAAAAATAGGTTTTCTTTCAATTAAATAAATTAGAAGAATTTTATTTAATTAAATGGGAGGAATTGAATTTAATTAAATAAGAGGAATTTAATTAAAAGGGAGATTAAATCTTTTAATTAAATAAGAGGAATTTTATTTAATTAAAAGGAAGATTAAATCTTTTAATTAAATAAAAATGATCAAACCTTAGGAAATATTGAAATAATTGAATTAATTACAATTTGATTAAGGAAATTAATTTGAATTGAAAATGTTCCAAAGGATTGATTCAGAAATTTGATTAATGATAAAATGATAAATGGTGCCCAAAGTCTAGGCGACCATTTTAGGGTGCATACACCGATGACCTTTATCATGTTTTTCCCTTTAAGTATACTAATGGAAAAACTTAATATCATTAATCTCCCCCTTTGACATTAGTATCAAAAACTTATATGTGCAACATACTTGTTGCATTAGTATGTACACATGTGTATACTTCTTCCTTAGTCATGAAATGACTCACCCTATGCATATGTTGGTAAGTGTAAGTTTATGTACATTTGCTATACATACATTATACATATTGTCATATAGTATTTTGTACATATGTATACATTCCTCCCTTTTCTTACTAAAGTATATTGTAAATATGTGTATACATTCCTCCTTTTTTGATAATGAGGGCAAAGGTACTTACATCTTTTCAAAAAAGTGAGAGTGTGAGGCTTTGATTTCCTCCATCATTTTCTCCCATTTCTCTTTTAAATTATCAAGAGCCAAATACTCAAGTGATATCCTCACATGCATGTCATATATGTTGTCTAGCATAGACAGCTCTGGTGTCATGATTAGATTTCTTGCATATGTAATATGTTGTTTCCGAGTGGTGAGGTTTGGAAAAATTTGAGCTTGAAGCTCTGTAACCTCACTTTTAAATTGAGTCTCTACATCCCATATTTCTTGTCTCAATCTGTTTACCTCTATTATCTTTTCATGATGCAGCTTTATAGTGTTTGCATCAAAGGTTAAACTCAGTGCACTCGTTGTTACATCTAAACCTAATTGTGACAACTTTTCACTATTTTCTTTAGGGAAATTTTCTAATGTGCATAATTTTTGAACTAAAGTAACAACTTCAGAAATTGTAGGATTTTTTATGCCCTGCATCCCCGTCCCTAAATTTTATGTGCAAAATGTTGGGTTCCCCCCCCCCATTTTTTTTTTTGGCTTTCTATTTTTGGCTCTTGCCTTGCCTTCTCCTTTGTTTTCTTTGTTTTCCTTCTCCAGGGTTTTCTTCCCCGTGGTGTTGTTTCATTTTGTTGGTCTCTTGTGCCTTCGGGACCTGGTCCCAGAGTTGGTCGTCCTTTGCTGGGAGCCGGATTCTGGACTCCAGGATTCTTTCTCGCAATGTCTTCTTCCTTTAAGGTGGCATCGTCGCATGGAATCCTTGGGCCTAGAGTCCGGAGGTCTGTCTTTTAGGAGTTTGTAGAAGGAAAAGTGACTTGCTTTTTACCGTGGGTATAAATAGAAGTTACCTGTCATTTTCACATTTACCACGATTAAACACTTAAGTAATCACAGTGATTTGTAGCAATTTAGCGATAATCTAATGCTAATCATTTCGAGCATTCCTGAGTGATTGTGAGTGGTTTATGGTGGCGGGTTATGATCATTTGGCAGTTGAAGCTATTGTAGAGCTTTCACAAAGGTTTCCTTTCCTTTCCTTTCTGCGTTTTCAGGTTAGTGCCCCCTCTCCCTTTGGCTCTCCTTCTTTCTGGTGTTGTTTGGTTTTGTGTTGCCTTGCTTTTGTTTGTTTGTCTTGTGTTTCTTCCTGGTTTGCCGCCCGTTGGTGGGTCAGCTCTGCCAGAGGGTTGTCTGCCCTCTATGCAGATGTAATCTAGTTTGTATATGGTGTAGAAATTTGTAAATGTTATGTACATTGTTTGGTTTCTTGTAAATGTTTGCTCTGTGCTGTGTATATATGTAAATTTGGTATATATTTGTTGTATATCCTTAAAGTTTTCATGTATATCCCTTTAGGATTCGATGTATACTCCATGTTTATCCTGCCTAGTAGCCTAGCAAGCTCGTCGTGCTACGTATGTTGCTAGTTTTTAGTCCACGAGCTCGCTTTGTGCAGAATACCACCTATTTGAAACTCGGCTCTCAGCCAGTTTCAAAAAGGTGGTTTTCTCTCTCCTCTGTAAACAAGCCTAACCTTCATTTATGTCCCATGTGTGCATTTAAATCTGTCCAAGTGGCCTTCACTTTTCGCGCATTCAGACAGTTGGCTTCACCATCATCACCATAACTCCCATTTATTACTCACCCACGTGGCACCCACATGGGTTTGACGGCTCGCTTTTGTACACGTCTACCAATGGTTACTTTCTCAGGCTTTGGGTCTCTTGCCATTACTCAGCCCGTGTCCTCTTTTTGCTAAGTATGAAGAAACCCCCAGACCCGGATGATTAGCTAAATTTCTAAATTCGTAATATGAATGTCTACTTTCTGGAGTTTTTTGAATGAAGCTAACTTTTTCAAGGGAATAAAATGCCACGATGGTAAGATATCCAGACCCTAAAGCATTTATCTATTAAAAGGGTTCTGACAGTCGCCTTGCCTTGCAGGTTTCTGGAGTAGAAAAATTTGCAAATATGTCTGAAGCTTCCACATCCTGACCACCCGAAACTCTGGAACTCCCTTCTACAGCAAGTAATAGGGTGGCAGTTAGATCTAAGTTGGAAAAGGCCCTGGATAAATTTCCTATGAGCCTAAAGTATGTAAAGGACAGAGTCATCATGGGCTCAAAGATTGAGTCCAAAGTCTAGTTCATCATCGACACCAGCGTCAAAACATGGCCAGAAATGCAGGCCTTGGTAAAAGTTATGTACATTCAGCGACAGGTCGGAGATCCTTTGTCCATTCAAATTGGAAACTCCAGGATTCTTAAGGTAGCTTGTTTCCTGTGCTCTGTGCAATCACCAGAGCTTATTCTCACACTTTTAGCACACTACAACACATCTATCTGGGTTGTTATGCTCGCAGCCCCGAAGCCAATAGGGTACCCTACTCCCATGGCATCCCTCAATCCTGATACTTTCCAGAGGGTCTTGTGGATTCCCCAATTTGACAAGCCAGTCATGGTCACCCGGTCAAATGCCTTGGTCCAATTCACTCAGTTGGAGGAAGCGGCCCATATATACATGAACAATCATTGGCTAAAGACCCCGAAGAGGGATCCCAAGAGGATGAAGCTGGAAATCCCCAGGGCTAAATTTAAAGAAAGCATCCAAATGGGGATGATAGCCTTATGCTAGGTCTTCCGACAACAGCATGCTCGAGAATTTTTTAGGTGGATGTACTAATTTTTGTTGGGTATCAGCACGGGCGAGGAGTATTTTGACTAGGCTGCCATAATCTGTAACCACGTGGACTCCCAGTTCCTCCAATTGGCCAAGAAGAAGAAGTTTTATATGACTTATTATGTCCTCTGGGCCCTGGTGCAACAACGGCCCCATACGAATGGGTTACTTACAAAGGGCATTCTCAGGATCGGCCTAGGGTAGAAGGCCCCTTGGGACCACTTCCCATAAATACAATGGGAGGCCAGCTTCCCCAATTTTTTCTAGGTAAACGGTGCCTTCATTTACTACCACCTGCTCACACCCACCCGAGATGCAGGATACCGCTTGTCCATAGAGGCGATGAATTTGGTCTGGAGTTACGGATATTAATATATACAATTTCAACAACATACTTACATAAGGGCGACTAACTTTTCTGGGAAGCCCTACTTGTTGCCCAAACATTGTGGGGACAAGATAATCCTCCTATAATATTGCACAAAAATGATGGAGCTGCACGCCCTCTTCATGTTGAAGAAGGTAACAAATATTCCATTCCCAATCACTTGTGGGAATTATTCATACTATTTTCCCACCACAAAAGAGGCAGATAATGAGCTTAAGAGCTATAGCCTGGAAAAATTTTACTTAGCGTGGAAACATTTTGATTCACATGGCAAGATCGCAGTGGCGCTTCCCCATGCATCAGAGCCCCACCAATATCATATAGAAGACTTCTGGTAAGATTGCCAGGATGACATGGAGGTCTGGGGGTGGCATTATATCAGGATGACCACAGGGATGATGGAAAGATTGAAGCTCTAGAGATTCCTAGAGGACTTCTCAGATACCGGCTCCATGGCCGATCCCCAGTACAAGGCAAAGGAGATCGATAAATTGGCCCTTCCACCAGTGAACTAGTATGCACAGGAAGGACCCACAATTGAAGAGTTCACTCACAACATAGTGGAATGCAACCACCTCTACTTTAAGAAGGTGTGCCCTGGGAGCATCCACCGAGTGACCCAGTCGATACCAAAGTTAACTCTAGGGGTTAACACTTCCTCACAAGGAGTAGATAAAGGAAAAGGGATAAACACAACTCCCACTGTGCAAGAAATCCCCATTAAAGAACAAATAAGGCAATCGGTAGTGGCCTCCCAGAAAATGAATGAGAATCTAATCACATGGCTAGCTACCTCGGTGCTTATGGCTGGACCAATTCATCCTCCATCCTCCCCTTCACTAGCAGCCTTGATGGTTAAGGAAATAAGGGTGGATTCGGTGAAACAAGCAGCAATGAGAGATGCGGGGTCCCCCTTGATTACAAGGAGAAAGAGGAGGCTTGACCCAAAGCCCAAGAAGGAGCTAGAGTTGGGGATGCCCCTGACTCCACAAGTTGAGATCCTGTCTTTCGATTCCCCAGAGCCAGAAAAGGAACTAGAACCTGCCGATGTCCCAGACAACCCTCCTCTGCAAGATGAGTTTGATGATGTTTTTGCAACTGACAAGTTTGATAACTTACAAGGGGACATCGATCAGACGGAGGTTGAAGTCCTGGCACAAGATGAAGCTGATGAAAAAAAACTTGCATAGGAGTGGGAAGAGAAAATGGAAGAAGAGAAGGAAATAGAGTAGGAGGTCACCTCTGAAGTTTCAGAGACACAGGATACGGGGGCAGATCAGCAAAAGCAAAGTGAACAAACAATATCTGCTGAGGGAAGTGGACCTATGGGAGCAACCGTAACCTCAGCTGCCACATTCCAAGTGCAAATCCCCAGAGTGACCTTTGGGCAGGTAAAAACCATGGCTCAAACATTAAATCTTGGCCCGGTACCTCCCCCATTGCCAAAGGATATACTAGAAGAAGAAGAAATCTCGGTGGCAGAGGCCGAAGAACAAGGAGAACAAAAGGAGGAAACCCTTGGGACAGCCAATAAAGGTCCAGACGATGCTGAAGATACAAAGGACAAGGCAGAAGAAATAAATGTCAGCAAGGGAAATGCTGTCGATGAGACCCAAGATAAAGAGAAAGGGGTGGGTGAGACTCACACCACTGAGGAGGAACAACAGCAGGACACCAAGGAAGAACGGAAAGAATAGACTTTGGAAAATAAGCCACCCCTACCACCTTAGTGGTTGGTTGAGAGTAAGAAAATAAAAGCTTCATCCACCTCTAGAGCTCACCTCTCCTTAGCCGAAATGATGGCTTGGGTCTAGGGCCCACCAAAGGCTAAGAAATCTTGGACGGTTCATACTCTTCGAACCGGGCCGGGAGGAGAAACAGTTGCCGTTGTTGCAACACCTCCCCTAGACGGTGATGAGGCAACTTTCGAGGTTGAATATTATGATATGACAGAGATATCACTGGGAAAAAGAGGGAAACAAGGGAAAGTGAACCTTTTAAAAGAGGCAACCATAGCCGTGGAGGCCCGATATGAAAAGGAGGCCCAAAGGCTCAAAGCCACAAAGGAAAAGACAGCGAACCTTATGGGATTGCTTACTGAGCTGGCTAGGCCTATAAGTGCCATTCATCCAGAGGCCTCCACATTTGATGCACCATTACCACAGAATGAAATTGACTCCCTGGGAGCAATGAAGAAGAAGGCCCAAGTTGTCGATGAATGGGTCACTCTGCAAGTAGGAAACACCCGACGCTTCCTAGTATCTACCCTCCCAGATTTATATGTGGCCTGACACGTTCTGCAATAGGAAAAAACTATCCTTAACATATGGGAGGGTGATATGGAAAACTATGATGCATGGAAGGTAGAACTAAAAAATATCCTTAGCCTTGGGGAAGAGATGGTCTCTGAGTCCGGGATTCTGGGAGAAGAACCATTTGATTTTGTGAGGGCCCAACACTCCAAACTTGACCTCGCATTGGAGGTACTCAAGTAACTGGTAGGATTTCTGCATGACAAGATCAACGCGGTTCTGTATACTTCAAATATGTACAAGGAATTTGTCACAAAGGTCTCCGAAGCTGACCCATTCAGCATTGACACATGCACTCTGGAGGAGTACATTTTGGGTAAGTTTGATGAATTAGTGGAGTCTAGATATCAATCCCTGGAGGGACTAGACAAGACTCAAATGGCGAGATTAACTCACATGATCCTTAGTGGCCATGATGCATAAAAAATGGCCGATGAGTTCAAGAGTAATGTTCTAGAGCTGGGAGAATAGATTGAGGCAGCTAAGTACCAGCGGTCCAGCCTCAAAGAGATTGATAAGGATGGAATCTCCTGCCTCCTCCAAACCATCAATGACAAAAAGCAACAATAAATGTTCTTCGGAGGCCGGAGGAAACCCAAACATCTTGTATTCTTTATTCTTTTGGAATATAAGTTCCTGGATCCCAGAGTACCGGATCCTAAATTTTGTATTCTTTCAAGTGATCCATGTCCTGGTCCTCGAGGTTGACCAGTCACTTTTAGAAGTGGTTGATAAAGACTGTCAGAGGGTAGTTGGCTGCATCGAGAAACGTCAGATCAATAGTTGGTTTTCTGACAGGTGGTCTTCTCAAGGTACCACTTTGGATATACACCTAGCACATTAGAGGTAGGGCACCACATTTCCCATTTATAAGGCATGTAGCCTCGATCCCTAGGGATCAGATTTCTTCCTTCTCTTTCCTAGCTCTCTTCTCGAGGCTGATTCTTCCACTCCACCTTCTTGTCTCATTCTTCTGACATGTCATGGCTATTCTGTCTCAAGGTCTTTTGTAGGGTGGCCTAGGTAGTATCGGCCCTCAGATAATATATTCTATTGTACAGTGTAATGTAAAGTAGGGTTAGGGTTAGGGTTAGATGAAAATGTGTATAAATAGTAAGTCTGGCCCTTTTTCAAGGGTCGGAAAAATTGATGATTTTGCAGTCCATAGTAATAGAGAAGTAGTATTTTCATTTCTATTGTAGAGTTCAATGCTCCTTGGTCTTTAAGCATTCAGTAGTTAGATGCTCCCTTGGAGACACCTTTGTATCAGGCACCAGTGCTAGCTAGAAGAAATATTAATGAAGAAGAGATGGTTCTTGCAATGATGTTGTTGGCACCTGGTCTTCCAAGTTAATGGTATTTTATATTTAAATGTTCTTCATGTCTTCTGCTCTAATATTTTAAGTAGATTAACGACCTCCTTTCCCTTGCTACAGATCAAATATGGACTGATGGTTGTGTATTTATTTGGTATTTAGTATCTAGTATATCAAAGCATTATTGATGTATGGGATGTTTAACATAACCATAAGTAGATAGAATACTTCTAACCCTGCAAGATCCTTTTAAGTTTATTTGCTAAGTGTAGAATGCTTTGATAAACCTTACCTTCCTGAATCCCTAGAGAGAATGAGTTGAAGAAACTAGTTATCCCCCTCAAAAATGGTCACATCTCCCGACTAAGCCCCGTACCATCATGACCCGACATCTAGGTGCTTGGGGGCCCAGGGAATCTAACTTCCCTGAATAGCCTTTCTAGGCAGAGTTGGCCGGTACCCCGGTACCCAGTGACAACTTATGACTGTTGGCGGACCCGTTCATCAAAGTTTCAGCAACAAAAACTGGTGCTAGAAGGATGGCATGAACTCATCCCACTCTCAAGATTCTGATTGCACACCTCCAAAGGGTTCCCAAAGTTGTAGTTTTAGGAGTCAAGCCTTCAGTGGGATTGGGTCTTTCTCCCCAGCAAAATTTGAGAGAATCCTTAGGTCAGCCCCAAACCCTTAAAGGTTTGTTGAACTCGAGCCTCCTGCTCGAAAGAAGTAGACCCCGAAAACCACACCAGCCACTATTTTCTGGGGATCTAGTATACCTCACAATACCCAAATTTATTAGACAATCCCAGGAACCACCACTCAAGCTACTCAAAATCTAGTTCCCCCAATGGCTGCATATTTTGGTAACACCAGGTCCCCGATGGGAACTTTTTAGGGCGCAATCAATGACTTACCCTCACACCCAGAGAAGATTTGCCTGTGATATGAACACTTAGGCTCATGAACCGTAGAAGAGCACTTACAGGCATACAAGGATGCCATGAACCGACACTGGATCCAACATGAAGATGTTGTGACTTGAATGTTTCCCCTGTCCTAAGGGTAGGGTGAGTTAAACTGGTATCTTAACCTTCCTGCCAACTCCATTAACAGTTGGCAAGATATGGAGGATGGCGTTTTGGCTGCCTTTCACGTACATGTGGATCCAACCTAGTCCCATAGCTAGTTCATCTCCATTAGGAAGGAACCCAATGAGCCTCTTTCAGCATTCAACCATTGATTCCAGTGTGCCTTGAAGCAGTGCACAACCCCTTTCATTCAATCCCTGGAAGTAACCATATAGACTTATCTTAATGCGATGGACCCCTTCGTTACCACTCTCCTTTGGAGAACAACCACCGCGGGTGACTGGGATACTTTGGTGAAGGTTTACAACCTAGCCTTAGAATTATCCCATGGTCTCAACAAATCCCTGGGTGATATTGGGCAGAGCACACCCTTTAACATGATCCCTAGTGGAACAACATACACCGGGGGGTATAACCCCAATCTGGCAATGGGTGCCCCAGTGATGGTAATGAATCCCCCACCACTGTCGATAGATAAATAGGCCTAGTATGTTTATCCATCACAGACTCAGGCAGTACCGGGTCTAGAAGCCTTCCCTTGGAATCAGCCATAGCAAGCACAACAACCCCAGACACAACCGCCTGGAGTGCCCTTCTTTCAGTCGTCTGTGGCTGGAGGATTGGCGCCCTCAACTCCGGTGAATACTGCTGCCTTTCAGGGAAACCAACAACAACAACCGTCACACTGTGATGCAAACACTCAGTTGACTACCGAGGTTGAGTCCCTTTGGAAAATTTTGTCTACCCTGAATATGGACATGGGTCAACTGAAGGCGGGCTCCTATGTACCCCATAACTCTAATTCCTAGAGAGGGAATATCTTCTCTAGCCAATGAAACAACAATGTTAGGGGGAGAAACTTCAACAACGGGTTTTGGCCCAACCAAAAACAATGGAAAAATAACCCGAACACCGAAGGCCTACCTCCAAATCAAAATGCCAACCAAAGTGGTGTTGGACCGTCACATTTCATGCCAGTCATGGACTTCCAGCCCATGACTAATTGGTGTAGATTGTACGACACATGCTCTCACAATGAGGAAAACTATGCCACGCTGGAGAAGGTCATCATGATCTCCTAGTTGGACAGACAACAAGCGCATGATGCTACTCCCCCAGAGCCTCCTATGCAAGATTCAACCCACAGTGCCTTCACCTGTGAGACCATCTTCTTCAGAACTTTCGAGGAAGATGAAGAGGAATCCTAATTACATGGATTTTTTGATGAATCTATCCCACCCTTTGAGGCCAATGCCTTCACCAACCCACGAACTCCATACAATACTCAAAGTCAGGCTGGTAAAGGACTAGCTTACACGCTGACACCCCCTATCAAGGACACTTCTCCCTAGGATAACACAACTGACCGACCTACCCCTCTAAAAGGTTCTAGCTCTAACCAAACAAAAGACCCAGCCGAGGGAAGCCACCAATTCCCTGGAGGAAGATTCGACATTACAAAAGCGTTAGAGAAAACCACCACCTCCATGACCTTGATGGAGGTTTTTTTAAATTGTCCCAAGCAGAAGAAGTCTCTTCTGAAGCTCTTGGGAAACCTAGAACTTGTCAATCACCCACCCAAGACTGTCTCTTTTGAGGACACTAATGCGGCTATCTTCTGGGGAAACAATGAGGATCCTCCCTTCCTACTAGGCCTAAATATCCAAGGCAAAAACATACACAATTTCTTTGTAGACTCCAGAGTTTTGGGCAACATCATGCCCTTACCCATATTCTAGAAGCTTGGATTCCATCCCACCCCATCTAATGGCGCAGTGATCCAGTTGGATAAGACTACTGTAAAAATGGTGGGTGAATTGAAGAACATCTGGATATAGCTTATCCAGGACCCCAAGATAGCCAGCATAATCGACGTCCAAGTGGTGGACATCCCAGAGAGTTATGGGATTTTATTAAGTCAAAATTGGTCTAAGTCCTTGAACGGATATTTCTTGACTAACTTCTCCCACTTGTGGCTCCCCTAGGAAGGAGAATCAAACAAGATCTGGGTTGAAAGTGAACCCTGGATGAAGCAGACCCTTACCAAGGTTGAGAGGGTTAGCGAGGTCTTCTTCTCTGAGACTTCCCCTGGGGTGTACCGACCCTTTGAAATCCTAACATTTGATTTCACCCCTGGGAAGGATCCCATAGTTCTGCTGAGGACCCAGGACCTAGAAGAGAAGTTGAGAGTTGAAGTTGACTCTCAGGGTGTCACAGCGACCCCCACTACACTCTTGTTTGACACTTGGTGCCGAGTGCGTGCTATCAAAAACATTCAGAGCTAGAGTGTGAACCTTGCCTTTTCGTCGCTACCTGGCACATCGATGCCTTTTAGAGCAAAGCACACACTTGATCCTTGGGAAGCTAGTATTCCAATTGGAAACACCTCTATGGTGCCATTTCCCTAGGAACCTTAGATTCAAACCCCTTCGGAGGTAAACCCCACCCGCACACCAACAGTTCGGGAGGAAACTCCTCCCAAGTCTCCCAAGAATAATCCAAAGGCTACCCCCTCTCCCCAGCTCCAGAACATAAGTAATGATTTGTGGACCCTCAAGTTTGATGGGTCCCAATCTAAACAAGGTTGTGGGGCCAGGGTAGAATTGATGAACCTGTGAGGGAAATCCTTCCTCGCATCCTATAGACTACAGTTCAACTACACCAATAATGTTACAGAGTATGAGGCTCTAGTCCTCAGACTCTTATTTGTGTTAAGGAAAGGGATCACCCACCTTCGGGCCCTGGGTGATTCAGATTTGGTTGTCAAATAGGTTTGGAGTCAATATAAATGTCATGACAAAAGGCTGGCTGCATACCACAATCGGGCGTGGAGCCTTATTGAAGATTTTGATGCCTTTGGCATTGATCTCATTCCCTGGCAGAGGAATTATGTCCCAGATGCCCTTGCTATTTTTTCCAGCACACTTGATCCCATGGCCGGCTCGCGACTCCAGAGATTTTTAGTTGAGATGGTCCCCACCCCGTCCATTCCAGATAATGTCACCCACTTTCAAGTTTTTGAGGATGACCAGCATATCCTATCTTTCATGGCCAAACTGGTGTCTTTGAGAATTAGATAGTGGAAGGATGAGACCATGACAATACTGGACAGGGTGATGAAGATGATGGGATCATGGATCTACCTACTAACACCATCCTGAAGGGGATGGTCACGCTTGAATGAAGCTTTGACTTAGACCCTCAGGGCTGGGAAAAGATGTCATCTTCCTTTGAGGGAGGAAAGTTTGAAAAAGTAAACATCGGCCAGCCTGGTGAAGAAAAGATGATACACATTAGCACCTCCTTCTCCCCTGAGGAGGAGGAGAAGATTCTCGTGGTTCTCTGAGAATACATAGACGTAATTACATGGGGATATGAGGATTTAAAAACATATGACACATCCATTATGACTCATACTATTCCCTTGAAACCTGATGCTAAGCCTTTTTGGCAAAAGCAATGACCAGTCAACCCACTAATTGAGCCTCTAATTCATAAAGAGGTGGAAACATTGTTGTCATCCTAGATCATCTTTCCAATCTGGCACACTATATGGGTTGCCAATCTGGTCCCTGTGAGAAAGAAGAGCGGTGAAATTTGCCTTTGCGTGGATTTCTGAAACCTGAATAGGGCCTCCAAGAAGGATAATCATCCTCTCCCCTCATTGGATGAGGTGTTGCAGATAGTAAAGGGATCCCAAATGATGTCATTCTTGGATGGGTACTCCAGGTATAACCAAGTCATGGTTAAGTACGAAGATAGAGAAAAACCAACATTTACCACCAAGTGGGGAACGCTTGCATATAGAAGGATGCCCTTTGGTTTGATTAATGCGGGGGCCACATTTCAAAAGGCCATGGAAATTGCATTTGAGGGCCTTGTGAATCGGTGCATAATCATCTACAGGGACGATTTGACCATCTTTTCTTAGGATAGGTGTGACCATTCCGCCCATCTCGCTCAGATCTGCGAGAGATGTCGCCGGTATGGAATATCCCTCAACCCCAAGAAGTGCATATTTGGGGTCACTGAAGGGAAGTTTCTTAGGCATATTGTCTCCGAGAAGGGCATATCCATTGACCCTGAGAGAGTTGAAGCGCTGCAAAAATTATAGATGCTCGGCAACAAGAAAAAGATGTAGTCTTTCTTCAAAAAGATTAACTTCATCCAGTGGTTCATCACTGGATTCGCCGAGATAGTCAAACCACTCAATGAAATGATGAAAAAGGATACCAATATTGAGTGGAGTCCTAAATCAAAGTGGGCATCCACCTAGATTAAATAGACAATAACAGAAACACCTGTCCTGGCTAATCCGGACTACGCCCTTCCATTTTATATTTACTCCTTTGCTTCGCCACATTCTGCCATGGCGGTGCTGACTCAAAAGGTTGAAGGGGAAGAATGACCAATAGCTTTCATGAGCTCCCCCTTCAAGAATGCCAAAGTTTGGTATTCATCACTAGAAAAGTAGGCCTTTTCTCTTGTTTACGCCATGAAGAAATTTTGGCATTACATTCTCTGGAGCAAGGTGCATGCTATCATCCTGGACCAAGCCGTGAAGTCTCTACTGATGCAGAGTGAGTTGGGAAAAAGATGGGGGAAATGGATGGCCATCCTCCAGGAATATGATCTAGAAATGCAGCCCATGAAGATAGTCTGAGGCCAGGGACTGAGTCGAGCGATGGCAGAAGAGACTCCCTGCATAGAATGCCAAACTTACATGGTGGAGTCCATCACTCGAGACTTGTGGTATACCAATCTGGTGTACCTACTACTGAAAAACCAATGCTCAGATGGGTTACCTCCCAATAAACGTCGTGCCCTGCAAATTAAAAGTGCTCACTTTATGATAAAAAACTCCATGCTTTACCGTAGGAACTACGAGGGAGTGTACCTCCGGTGCATTAACAAAGACCAAGCTACGAAGATGATTGATGAATTTCATAGGCAGTTTGGAACTGGGCATGGCTCAGCTGATGCCACTGCCCATTAGATCCTTCAGGCCAGGTATTATTGGCCTTGTATATTTAAAGATGTTTACACTCACATTCGGAGGTGCTACACTTGCCAAACCGCAGCGCATCGTGAGCATAACCCGGCTATGCCTTTGCAACCTGTCTTTGAGGCTAGGCCCTTCACCCAATGGTAATTTGACTTCATCGGGGAGATCAACCCCAACTTGTCTACCAACCACCAGTACATTCTGATTGCTACTGATTACTGCACCTGGTAATCCAAAGCTATACCTTGTAAAAATAACACGACGGACATAGTTATCAAATACCTGGAAGAAAACATCGTCACAAGGTTTGGAATGCCTTTTGCTTTGGTATGTTACAATGGTCCGGCATTTTCTTCAGTGCAATTACTTGAATGGACCTATAATTGAAAGATTACTCTAAAATTTTCTAGCAACTATTACCCCCAGGGGAACGTTGTTGCTGAATCTACAAAAAAAAATTTACTTGAAGTGATCAAACACCTGCTAGAACAGAATCCCTGAGATTGGCACCAAAAGTTGAAAATTTCCCTCTGGGTGGATCACATTCAAATAAAGGCCACCCTAGGAATGTCCCCATTCCATCTGGTTTATGGCTAGAACCCTGTGTTCCCAATCAACTTACAGATCTCAGTTTTATAGTTTATGTAGGAATTCAACAACCGGAATAACATCATGGAGGTTCAGCTCCTAAATTTGGTGTGGATTGAAGAACAATGAGATGCAGCCCTTGAACATTTCATGCATCATCAAGCAGTGGTAAAATGATGGTTTGACTACAGATCCCAATAGAAGGATTTTCAATTTTCGGGCTTGGTCCTATTATGGGATAAGGCCTGGGAAAAGAAAGGTAAGCACACCAAGTTCCAATGGCTCTAGCTCAAGCCATATTTAATTTTAGAAATCTATGGGACAAACACTTACCACCTTAACACCATGACTGGAGAACATGTCCCATTGCCCATCAATGGACAGTTTCTCAAACATTATTTCGAGTAAGGTAAGTTTGCCCAAAATTGTATTTTTATGTATAGTCCTTCGCTTATAAATATTTCCTATCCTGGTGTCTTGTTGGGAGGTACCTTGCCTTGTAAATAGCCTTGCTGACTTCCCTCCAGGGTAGTCCTCTTTTTGGTGGTTTTCACTTTTGTTTCTTATTTTCTTTTCAGGTCTCGGCGTTTTGTTCTCTCTTGTGAGGATTGGGATGCTTCGCATAAACTCTGGCCTCCGGGATGATGTCTGTAGCCTGGTGAACTTGAGAATCTATCTTTAGCATGATGGAATTGGTTTGGTCTCCGGAGCTATTTTATAGGTTTGGTGGTACATTATGAGAAATCTTCATTGGGTTTATTTCTAGAAGTCTGGCAATCAGTGAAATAAAAATAAGGAACAAGTAATCAGACACACCGAGGGTAGATCAGTTGTACTAGCTGGTTGACTCAAGTCTGAACTTTTAAAGGATTCTTTCTGGATCCAAATTTTCCCCCCCAGTCACCATATAAAATAGGTGGAAGGGTGAAAGAAGTACCACCATTAAAATTAGATAAGCTTAAGCTTGATGGTGAAAGAAGTACCATCCTCCCACCTAGACACGTAAAAAATAACAAGAAAAAGGAAGCGGGACAAAACTCCGGTCTCTAGGAGAAACGAGCAAATCTAATGACTTTGTGGTTTGATGTGATTAGTGCCTCTTCTCTACTCCTCTCGAAGGTCATCAGCTTGATTTCTTTCCAAAGCACACACTCCACCACTAATGAAAAGATCATGGACTGGATCCCGCATGGCTGGTTTTCTCAGACATGTTACTATTTGCATGTACGATACTATGAGCAATGATTTATTCTAGTTTTTGCTAACCAAAAGTTCTGTAGTTCTCAAATGCGCTAAGGTATTTATCCCAAAGAGTCACCATTTGTTATGCCCTACATCCCCATCCCTACATTTTGTGTGCAAAATGTTGGGTCCCCCTTTTTTTTTTTGCTTTCTACTTTTGGCTCTTGCCTTGCCTTCTCCTTTGTTTTCTTTGTTTTCCTTCTCCGGGGTTTTCTTCCCTGCAATGTCATTTTATTTTGTTGGTCTCTCGTTCCTCCGAGACCCGGTCCCAGAGTTGGTTGTCCTTTGCTGGGAGCCAGATTCCAGACTCTGGGATTCTTTGCCGTGATGTCTTCTTCCCTTAAGGTGGCATCGTCGCATGGAATCCCTAGACCCAGAGTCCAGAGGTCTGTCTGTCCGGAGTTTGCAGAAGGAAAAGCGACTTGATTTTTACCGCGGGTATAAATAGAAGTTACATGTCATTTTCACATTTACCGTGATAAAACACTTAAGAAATCAGAGCGATTTGCAGCAATTTAGCGATAATCTAGTGCTAATCATTTCAAGCATTCCTGAGCAATTGTGAGTGGTTTGTGTTGGCAGGTTGTGATAGTTTGGCAGTTGAAGTTGTTGCAGAGCTTTCGCAGAGGCTTCCTTTCCTTTCCTTTCTGCATTTTTAGGTTAGTGCCTCCTCTCCCTTCGGATCTCCTTCTTACTGGTGTTGTTTGGTTTTGTGTTGCCTTGTTTTTGTTTGTTTGTTTTTCATTTCTTCCTAGTTTGCCACCCGTTGGTGGGTCAGCTCTGCCAGAGGGTTGTCCACCCTCTGTGCAGATGTAATCTAGTCTGTATATGGTGTAGAAAGTTGTAAATGTTCTATACATTATCTGGTTTCTTGTAAATGTTTTCTCTACGCTGTGTATATATGTAAATTTGGTATATATTTGTTGTATATCCTTTAGATCTGCATGTATATCCCTTTAGGCTTTGATGTATACTCCGTGTGTATCCTACCTAGTAGCCCAGCAAGCTCACCGTGCTGCGTATGTTTCTAGTTTTTAGTCTGTGAGCTCGCTCTGTGAATAATATCGCCTGTTTGAAACTTGGCTCTCGGCCAGTTTCGAACAGGTGATTTTCTCTCTCCTCTATAAAGTAGCCTAACCTTCATTTATGTCTCATGCACGCATTTAAATCTGGCCAAGTGGCCTTCACTTTTTGCACATTCGAACAGTTGGCTTCGTCGTCATCACCATAACTCCCATTTATTACTCACCCACATGGGTTTGACGGCTCACTTTTGTACATTTCTACCAAATGTTACTTTTCCGGGCTCTAGGTCTCTTGCCATCACTCATCCCGTGTCCTCTTTTTTCTAAGTATGAAGAAACCCCCAGACCTGGATGATTAGTTAAATTTCTAAGTTCATAATATGAATGTCTACTTTCTGGAGTTTTTTGAACGAAGCTAACCTTTTCAGGGGAAGAAAATACCTTGATGGTAAGATCTCTGGACCTTGAAGCATTTATCTATTAAAAGGGTTTTGATAGTTGCCTTGCCTTGCAGGTTTCCAGAACAAGAAAATTTGCAAATATGTCTGAATCTTCCGCATCCTCACCACCCGAAAGTCTGGAACACCCTTCTACAGCAAGTACCAGGGCGACAGTTAGATCTAAGTTGGAAAAGGCCCTAGAGAAATTGCCTATGAGCCTAAAGTATGTAAAGGACAAAGTCATTACGGGCTCAAAGATTGAGTCCAAAGTCCAGTTCATCACCGACACCAATGTCAGAACATGGCCAAAAATGTAGGCCTTGGTAAAATTTATGTACATTCAGCGACAGGCCGGAGATCCTTTGGCCACTCAAATTGGAAACTCTAGGATTCTCAAGGCAGCTTGTTTCCCATGATCTGTGTAGTCACCAGAGCTTATTCTCACACTTTCAGCACACTACAACACATCTGTCTAGGCTGTTATGCTCGCAGCCCTGGAGCCAACAAGGTACCCTACTCCCATGGTGTCCCTCAATCCTGATACCTTCCTAAGGGGCTTGGGGATTCCCCAATTTGACAAGCTAGCCGTGGTCACCCCGTCAGATGCCTTGGCCCAGTTCACTTAGTTGGAGGAAGTGGCCCATATATACATGAACAATCATTAGCTAAAGACCCCGAAGAGGGATCCCAAGAGGATGAAGCTAGAAATCCCCAGGGCCGAATTTAAAGAAAGCATCCAAATGGGGATGATAGCCTTATGGTGGGTCTTCGGACAACAGCATGCTTGAGAATTTTTTGGGTGGATGTACTACTTTTTGCTGGGTATCAGCACGGGCGAGGAGTATTTTGACTAGGCTACCATAATCTCCAACCATGTGGACTCCCAGTTCCTCCAAATGGCCAAGAAGAAGAAGTTTTATATGACTTCTTATGTCCTCTGGGCCCTGGTGCAATAATGGCCCCATACCAATGGGTTACTTACAGAGGACGTGCTCAGGATTGGCTCAGTGCAGAAGGCCCCTTGGGACCACTTCCCACAAATACAATGGGAGGCCAGCTTCTCTAGTTTTTTTCGGGTAAATGATGCCTTTGTTTACTACCACCTACTCACACCCACCCAGGATGCAGGATACCGCTTGTCCATAGAGGTGATGAATTTGGTCTGGAGTTATGGACATTACTATATACAATTTTAGCAACATACTTACATAAGAGTGACCGACTTCTCTGGGAAGCCCTACTTGTTGCCCTAATATTGCAAGGACAAGATAATCCTCCTAGAATATTGCAAGAAAATGATGGAGCTTCACGCCCTCTTCACCTTGAAGAAGCTAACAAATATTCCATTCCCAATCACTTGTGAGAATTCATGCAGTTTGGCCACTGCAAAAGAGGTGGATAATGTGCTTAAGAGCTATAGCCTGGCAGAATTTTACTTAGCATGGAAACATTTTGATCCACATGGAAAGATCATAGCGGTGCTTCCCCGGGCATCAGAGCCCCACCAATATCATATAAAAGAATTCTGGGAAGATTGCTAGGATGACATGGAGGTCCGGGGGTGGCATTACATTAGGATGACCACAGGGATGATGGAAAGATTGAAGCTCCAGAGATTCCTAGAGGACTTCTCACATACTGGCTCCACGGTCAATCCCCAGTACAAGGTAAAGGAGATCGATAAATTGGCCCTTCCACTAGTGAACTGGGATGCACAGAAAGGACCCACAATTTAAGAATTCACTAGCAACATAGTGGAATGCAGCCACCTCTACTTTAAGAAGGTGTACCTCGGGAGCGTTTGTCAAGTGACCCAGCCGATACCAAATTTAACTCCAGGGGCCGGCACTTCCTCACAAGGAGTAGATAAAGGAAAAGGGATAGACACAACTCCCATTGTGCAAGAAATCCCCATTAAAGAAAAAATAAGGCAATCGGTAGCAGCCTCCCAGCAAATGAAGGAGAAGCTAATCACACTGTTGGCTACCCCGGTGCTTATCGCTAGACCAATTCATCCTCCATCCTCCCCTTCACTAGCAGCCTTGATGGTTAAGGCAACAGGGGTGGATCTGGAAGAACAAGAAGCAATGAGAGATGCGGGGCCCCCCTTGATTACCAAGAGAAAGAGGAGGCTTGACCCAAAGCCCAAGAAGGAGCCAGAGTTGGGGATGCCCCAGACTCCACAAGTTGAGATCTTGTCTTCCGATTCCCCAGAGTTGAAAAAGGAACCAGAACCTATCGATGTCCTAGACAACACTCCTCTGCAAGATGAGTTCGATGATGTTTTTGTAACCAACGAGTTTGGTAACTTATAGGGGGACATCGAGCAGACAGGGGCTGAACTCTCAGCACAAGATGAAGATGAGGAACAAAAACCTGCATAGGAGCAGGAAGAGAAAATGGAAGAAGAGAAGGAAATAGAGCAGGAGGTCACCTCTGAAGTTCTGAAGATGCAGGATACGGGGGTAGATCAACAAAAGCAGAGTGAACAAATGACATCTGCTGAGGGAACCGGACCTATGGGAGCAACTGTAACCTTAGCCACCATGTTCCAAGTGCCACTCCCTGGAGTGACCTTTGGCCAGGTAATAACCACAGCTCAAACATTAAAACTTGGCCTCGTACCTCCTCCATTGCCAAAGGATATACCAGAAGAAGAAGAAATCCTGGCGACAGAGGCTGAAGAACAAGGAGAACAACAGGAGGAGGAAACCCCCGGGACAGCCAATAAAGGTCCAGATGAAGCTGAAGATATAGAGGACAAGGTAGAATAAATAAATGTCACCGGGGGAAATGTTTTCGATGAGACCCAAGATAAAGAGAAAGGGGCAGGTGAGACTCACACCACTAAGGATGAACAGCAGCAGGACACCGAGGAAGAACGTAAAGAACAGACTTTGGTGAATAAGCCACCCCTACCAGCTTAGTGGTTGGTTGAGAGTAAGAAAAGAAAAGCTCCATCCACCCCCATAGCTCACCTCTCCTTAGCCAAAATGATGGCTCAAATCTAGGGCCCACCAAAGGCCAAGAAAGCCCAGACGGTTCATACTCTTCGAACCGGGCCGGGAGGAGAAACAATTGTCATTGTTACAACACCTCCCCCAGATGCTGATGAGGCAATTGCCGAGGCCAAAGACTACGATATGATAGAGATATCACTGGGAAAAAGAGGGAAACAGGGAAAAGTGAACCTGTTAAAAGAGGCAACCATAGCCGTGGAGGCCCGATATGAAAAGGAGGCCCAAAGACTCAAAGCAGAAAAGGAAAAGACAGCAAACCTTATGGGATTTCTTATTGAGCTGGCCAAGCCTATAAGTACCATTCCTTCGGAGGCCTCCACATCTGATGTTCCATTACCACAGAGTGACATTGACTCCCTGTGAGCAATGAAGAAGAAGGCCCAAGCGGTTGATGAATGGGTCACTCTGCAAGTAGGAAATACACGATGCTTCCTAGTATCTACCCTCCCAGACTTATATGCAGCCTGACACATTCTGCATCACATGGAAACTATCCTTAACATATGGGAAGCTGATATGTAAAACTACGAGGCATGGAAGGTAGAACTAGAAGAGCTCCTCAGCCCTGGGGAAGAGATGGTCTTTGAGTCCGGGATTTTGGTAGAAGAACCATTCAATTTTGTGAGGACCTAGCACTCCAGAATTGACCTCACATTGGAGGTACTCAAGCAACTAGTAGGGGTTTTGTATGACAAGATCAACGTGATTCAGTATTCTTCAAATATGTACAAGGCTTTTGTCACAAAGGTCTCTGGAGCTGACCCATTCAGCACTGACACATGCACTCTGGAGGAGTACATTTTGGGTAAGTTTGATGAATTAGTGGAGTCTAGATATCAATCCCTAGAGGGACTAGATGGGACTCAAATGGTGAGATTAACTCGCATGATCCTTAGTGGCCATGATGCGGAAAAAATGGTCGATGAGTTCAAGAGTAATGTTCCAGAGCTGGGAGAACAGATTGAGGTGGCTAAGTACCGGAGATCTAGCCTCAAAGAGATTGATGAGGATGGAATCTCCCACCTCCTCCAAACCTTTAATGACAACAAGAAACAATAAAGTTTCTCCGGAGGTCGGAGGAAACCCAAACATCTTGTATTCTTTACTCTTTCAGAACATAAGTTCCCTGATCTCGGACTCCCAGATCCTAAATTTTGTATTCTTTCAAGTGATCTGTGTCCCGGTCCCTGAGGCCAACTGGTCACTTTTAGAAGCAGTTGATAAAGACTGTCAGAGGGTAGTTGGCTGCATCGAAAAATGTCAGATCAATAGTTGGTTTTCTGACAGGTGATCTTCTTGAGGCACCGCTTTGGATATACACCTGGTACATTGGAGGTAGGGCGCCACATTTCCCATTTATAAGGCATTTAGCCTCGATCACCAGGGATCATATTTCTTCCTTCTCTTTCCTGGCTCTCTTCTTGAGGCCAATTCTTCCACTCCACCTTCTTGTCTCATTCTTCTGACATGTCAGGCCTATTCCGTCTCAAGGTCTTTTGTAGGGTGGCCCGGGTAGTACCGGCTCTCAGATAATATATTCTATTGTATAGTGTAATGTAAAATAGGGTTAGGGCTAGTGTTAGATGAAAATGTGTATAAATAGTAAGTCTGACCCTTTTTCAAGGGTCGGTGAAATTGATGATTTTGTAGTCCATAGTAATAGAGAAGCAGTATTTTCATTTCTATTATAGAGCTCAATTCTCCTTAGTCTTTAAGTGTTCATTAGTTAGATGCTCCCTTGGAGCCACCTTTGTATCACGCACCAGTGCTGGTTGGAAGAAATATTAATGAAGAATAGATGGTTCTTGCAATGATGTTGTTGGCACCTGGTCTTCCAAGTTAATGGTATTTTATATTTAAATGTTCTTCATGTCTTCTGCTCTGATATTTTAAGTAGATAAACGACCTCCTTTCCCTTGCTACTGATCAAATATGGACTGATGGTTGTGTATTTATTTGGTATTTAGTATAGTATATCAAAGCATTATTGATGTATGGGATGTTTAAACATAACTATAAGTAGATAGAATACTTCTAACCCTGCAAGATATTTTTCAGTTTATTTGCTAAGTGTAGAATGCTTGGAGAAACCTTACATTCCTGAATCCCCAGAGAGAATGAGTTGAAGAAACTAGCTATTCCCCTCAAAAATGGTCACATCTCCCGACCGAGCCCTACAATATCATGACCCGACATCCAGGTGCTTGGAGGCCCGGGGAATTTAACTTCCCCAGATAGCCTTTGCAGGCGGAGTTGGCCGGTACCCTGTACCTGGTGACAACTTATGACTGTTGGCGGACCTGGTCATCAAAGTCTCATCAACAGGTTCTAATTCACTTGCTAGTTTAGATAGCTTTACCTTGTTCTCTGGCACTTCTTGGCTCATCTTCTCAATTAGTTTGTGTTGATACTTCATCTCTACCTGTTCTTCCATTGCCTTCTCTGCATCTACATTCTGATTTGTGATGGCGTTGGTAAGAACTACTATTTGTTCCATGACTGATATGCTATCTTCAAGTTTGACATCTGGAACAATTTGTTGTATTATATCCCTTGCCTATTCAAGTTCTTGGGCTTCCCTATGTGCCTTTTTCATTTTCTCTTGTATTGCCTTTCTCTGACACATTACTCCAAGCTTTTGATGTGATTCATTATCTAAAGTAGATACATCCCACTTGGGTATTTCTATTACCTCATTAAGTGTGACAGCAAAGATATCTTTCTTGAATGCCTTTTTCTTTTTCTTCTTTGGCTGGGTGGCAAATTGGTGTACTACCATTTGTAAACTTTGAGATTGGATTGATTTGGAGGGTGACAGTCGAGAAGATGAAGCATCTTATTGTTTCTATTATGATTCCACCAACTGGTTTTGTGAAGACGTCTCCTCATTTTCCTTAGGTGTATCAACAAATTTATCTTCTTTTTCTTCCTTTCTTTCTTCCTATTTGACCTTTCACTCTTTTCTTTCTCTTCATCCTTTCTCAATGTTTCATCTATTTTTTTATCTGCTCCTTTGTCTTTTTCAGTAAACACTTCTTTCTGAGTGTCGGTTGCATCTTTCATTTCTATATCTGTATCCTTTTGAATATTTGATGCATCTTTATTTTCATCATTACCCATGTCCTTGGGTATATTATCATCTTTCTTAGATGATTTCTTCTGACTTGATTCAATATCAATAGCATCGATTAATATATTCATGTTTGTCAGTGTATTGACTTCTGTAGTGTTAATAGTTGAATCCCATCTGTTGGTATTTCCCTGTGCAACATTGATATCTTCATTTTTTTTCACTTCTTCTACAGTGTCTTTTCCTGTAATATCATTAACAATGTTATCTAACCATGATTCATCATTGATATCATTAGTTATGTTACCTTTTATTGTCAAATCATCTTTGCTAACTTCTTCTCCGCTTAAGTCAATATGAAGTGGACTTGGTGGATTTTGACTCTCCTCACTTTGGGTGTTGTAAAGAGTAGTGTCTGGCCATACTTCATCTACAACGTCAGTATGTTTGGGGCCTACTGGATCACTCTCTTCTCTATCCAATTCCATAGATGATTCATCTTGTACATCTTTAATGATGATTTGTTCCTTCTCTAGGCTAGCTTCATTAGTGGGCTTATTGAGTAACTTGCACCACTTCTTAATGCTATTTTGATCAAGATAAATTATCTTCCCCATGAGAAATTCATATGCTCTCATTTTTGGTGAGAATTATTTTTCATACTTCTTCATCATCTCAGTAATTCCTTCCTTATTTGTATCAGGAGGCATAAGAGTTACAAGTATTCTTTCTCTTATTTCCTTTTCCTGATATAGTGCAAAAGTCCATCAGGCTGACAATCTCTGTGATAGTTCTTTGGGAACGTCATATTCTAAGAATTCCAGTGGAACATAATGATGTTTGCACATTTTTGCAATAATTGCATCTTCAATCTTATTTTGATCCTCTGTACTAAATTTTAACCATTTCCTAATGTTAGGATCATAAATAAACTGTGATTCTAAAATATTCTTGCATATTTTATCAATTGTTGTAGGGACCAAAGGTTCTTTTTTCCTTCTGTATCTCTATATCACAATCATCCATAGCTGAGTCTTCTAGATCTTCTTGATTTCTAGTCATCTTCATCCTTTTGGTCTGTCTTTCTTTTGGAGGAGCTGGTTTCCTCTTGTATATCCTCACTCTTCCTTTCTGTAATGGTGAAGGAGTTGAATCTTTTGCAGTCTGGCTTCTTGTTCTTAAAGCAGCTATTATTATTTCTCTTTTGGGTGTAGGAGGAGGTGGAGAATATGACTATGTACCCTCTGAGTCATTCTTTTCTTCTTCTTCACCGATAGGTGACTGTCCTTTGGTTTGTTCCTCCTTACCTTCTATTTCTTCTTCACCTTCTTCTGTAACTGCAAATTTCTTGGTTAAGTTTTTGACCATCTTGTCCTTCTTGTTTACAATATTTTTGACAACAAGATCTATCTTGATCTTTTTTTTGGATTCCTCATAGATGCCAAACCATTCTTTCTTGTTGTCAATTGGTTCATTCAATAGTGCCTTGATGCACTCATTGGCTTGTCCTGATTTGATCTCATACTCTAAATGTGAAAGCCAGGACTTCCTAGGTACTACTGCTTGGATATACATGAAATCTGTATCTACCATAAAACATATGTCCTCTTTGTGTTCTTCTATCAAAGTTTCAAGTATCCTTGTTCTAACTTGCAACATTTCCTTAATGATTTTGAAATACTCATTCATTATATCATCAAAGTCTATTCCTAGTGACTCTATATGCTCACATATATGTATGGTTACAGGTCTACTTGTATCCCATACTATGTTTCCTATGGAAGGAAAGTATTCTTCAAAGTAAAAGAATATGCACATAATGAGGGAACCAAGCTTACAAGTGTTTTTTCCTGAAGATCTTATGGTGTTCATGTTCTCCTCAAGTTGATTCAACAGGATCTCTGCAAGATCCATCTTCTTTCCTTGTTTGATGATTTTGAATGGTGTGCTCATATCAGTGCTTGATATGCTATTCATTTTGCTTGCCTGCAAGATTTTTTTACCCTGCCACACATGCACCAAACATGAGTTCTATGTCGGTGATAGTGTTGACCTTGAGAGCTCTTTTGTCTGATTTTGCACCAGTCAACTTTTCTACTTCCTTTAGAGATGGGTGCTTGTGAGCTTGTGATTTTATGGTTGTGGGATATCAAGTAACTGCATGAATAACATCCTTTGTTATTCATTTTGGATTATTAATCCATAAATTCTGGCTATGCATTCTGCTGAGAACTATCTTTATCCATTCTGTTTTGAAAACTCTGTGAAAGTGTAATGTATTCGTGAGTCCTTTCACTTCCAGATGCTTGTGCTCTTCTTTCAGGTTTCTAGCTTCATCACACAGTGCCCTATAGGCATTATCTAGGTCTATATCTCCCAATTTTGAGATCTTACAGTGTATGTAGGACCTTATGTCTTCTACCAGTAAAACCCTAGATGGGATTTTGGAGAAATCTTTGGAATCATAAGGTTGTGATGCGATTTCTGGGTGCAGCTTGTATTTTGGTTCAAAACAAGTGCCTCTACTAATAAGCTTGATCATTTTCTTCTTATCTTCCCTCAACTTTTTGACTCTTGAAGTAGATGCCATCGTGTTTTAGAAATTTAGGGTTTTTTGTAATTTGAACAGTGTGGTTAGTGAATGCAGGTACTTACTGAATCTCTGTGATTGCTCATGAATCCTCTAAGTGGTGTTAGAATCTTGCTGGAGTTGCTCTTCAATTTTTCTCTTCAATCACTTTGTTGGGCTCTCTTGGTTGCTCAAAAATCACAGGTGCGAAATGTGTTCAGTCGTCGGTCTTTTATAACTTTTGTGACCTAAGTTGTCATTAATGCTCACCAACTCATCGGTATACAAACAATGAGTTCATCAATTGAGGCATAAATAACATCTTCGATGTAGGTGTAAAGTGTTGGGGTTGCCAGCAGCTTTGATGACTTCATCGATGATTGTTGGTAAAGTGGAAAAGACAACTTTCGTCGGCACAACGATCATCGATGCTCGTCGATTTACACTTAGCCAATTGGCTTTTGTGTAATGACTGATACATTCCGGTAAGTAGTGTTAACTTTTCTGTGTGTGTTCACCGATGCATATTTGTACCCAATAATCGATGGTTTTTTTTCAATAATATTTACAAGTGATAATATAGTGCATCTATAATAATGTTGTTTTGTCTATATGATCAATATGTAAATGGAACCGATGCATAATATAACTTTTCATAATGCAGTTCCATACTTACTTTTGCAATCTAGTTGGAAATGGTGATACCACCAAATCCATTGGATGGGGCATCATCATTTGCATTGCTTGTTCCAGCACCTTCAGTGTTTGTGGCTTTTACCCACATCTTGTTTCTCATCTTCTTGATGTCATCAATGGTATTTCCATTGGGATAAGTACTTGTTTTTGTCAGTCGGTCTTTGCAATCTTTTATCACATGTCCAACCTTATGACAATGTAAATATGCCATTCCAGGATTGAACCATCCTCTTGGTTTTCTAGTCCATTTTCTCATACACTTAGAAGATATATGACCATACCTTCCACATGTTGTGCAATTTACCCATGTATTATAGTCCCAAACATATGAGTTACCTTTTCTTGTTGGTTTGTAGCCATTATCAGGTTCTTTTGGTGTCCATGCCTTCTTATTCTTTTTCCAGCATTACTGATATGTATGTCCATTCATTTTCCAAATAGGACAGTACTTGTCCATATAGGTTTCCTTCTTTGGATTCGTCACCTTGGATCTGCATTCATATGCCTTGTGTCCCTTGCTTGTGACATTTATAACAATTACTAATGAAAGTAGATTGTCATTGAGGAATACCTGTCATTTTGTTTCTGCAAACGTTTGAGGTGTGGCCTGGTTTTCTACAGTGATTGCATGACAACTTCTTGGTTCTTGGAGTTGCATATACATTCTTCTGATTTGATTGATTAGGTGACTCTCCATTGTCGATGTAACCTATTCCTGTGTAGTTGTTGACTCTTCTTTGACCATCAATGAAATCATCCATTCTTTTGTTGCTATCTTCAGCTTTCTTGATCAATTCATTATGCTAATTCTGAATTCTGACTTCATTCTTTAGCTTCTCATTTTCTTCCCTTAGCTCACTGATGATCTATATTCTTTCAATGAGTTCAGTATTTAATCTATTTTCTTCTTGACTCATAAGAATAATCTGGTTGGTAATCTCATGGTGATTGTCAGTAAGTCTTTGAATATCTGATTCTTTTTCTTGTAGCTTTTGTGTTATTTTCCTCCTATCACCAATAGCCAATGTTCTCTCTGATTCATCTTTTCTTGAATCATTCATGACATCAATCATTTTTACCATCTGATTTTCTTGACCGATTTGCAGCATTGTGATTTGCTCTGTCAGATGTAGATTGACTTCTTGTAGACTTTTGATCTCTTATACTAATGTGTCTGAAGCTTTTCTCATTGATGATTCAACATTGTTGAAGTAATTTGGGATCTCCTCTTCTTGATAATCTTTTTCATTAAGCCTAGTTGCCATGATCTTTCTTTCATCAAGCGACTTTCTCGTGATTATTCTCGCCTCTTTATACGACTCATAGTAAATCTAAATTTGTGATTCCTCATTCTCAATAGTCTTGTAAAATTTGTACTTTTCCATTGTGTGAATCTTTTCTCTTAAGTCTTTAAGTGTTTCAAGAAAGAGACTTAGCTCTGATACCAATTGTTGGAATTATTGGAATGATGTACTGAGAGGGGAGGGGTGAATCAATACCTCTAAAACTTTTTATGTGATTGGCCCATTAACCTTTTTGTCATCAGATTTGTATATACCTATCTATCTGTTCATCTTTGCTTATGTATGTGTAATCATAATATAAGTTCTTTACATGTATAAACATTCAAGAAACATTCATGAAAACAAATAACACATAACACA
>MU226451.1:303478-327143 GCA_018584345.1 Thuja plicata
AGCTTTAGCAACACCGTTAGGTGTGCACTCTGTTAAGAGATTTATCAAAGAACTGTTAAGTCCACCTTCTACAAAAGGATTTCTATTGTGATGCACTTGTTAGAATGCAACTACAATATAAATGTTGTTCTGATATTGAATGAAATATCTAATTTCTGATAAGAGATCCTATATAGCTTACAATGTATGTATGTAGTCACCTTGAGTGATTGAGTAATAGCTTGTCTCTGCTCGTCGGTAGCCTTCCTGTGTTCTTGATAATTGTTGTGATCTGTTTCTGAACTTTGCATGAATTCTCTTCTTCTTCTTAGATGCTCCCCATAGCTACTATCATATTCAAAAGATTACAAGTCTCCGTTATTACAAATGATGGAACATCTATTTATACTAGTTTCTAGCTCTATTCTCGATTCACACTTTTCAAATTAACTCTAGATCCAAGGTTTACAACTTGACCTTGATCTTTAGTTAGATATTTTTTAGATATGTTAGGATGCTTTAAAACATTTACAATATGCTTGCTTGACCCTCAAGTTAAGATTTAAAACAAAGAAAAACTCTATAAATACAATTACATTTCTTTATTTGACGTCTAAAATTAGATCCACTTTTTGCGGGTTCTTTAACTGACTGTCGGTTCTGATGGTCGGGCTGCTCTATCAGTCTATCGGTTTTCTTCTCTGTTGGTGTTTCTTACTTGAACCGTTCATCGAGTATGCCTTCTCTGCTCCATCAATGATGTTCTCAAAACTGTATCATCAGTTATGCTTGTCGTCGGTAATTCCTATACTTACCATTTTCACGTTAGACATTTTGTCCTATCAGGTATGCTTGTTGTCTGCCGGCTATACTTACTGTCCACCGATTATGCTTACTGTCCACCGGTTAGGCTTATACCGATGACCTTTATCATGTTTTTCCCTTTAAGTATACTAATGGAAAAAATTAATGTTCATCATGAGGGAAATATATATCAAAGAACTTTTCTTGACTCGATGGTGAAACAAATCTATCAACAGTCACCCCTGACCACCAATAATCATTATCTAGAACTTCAACTACAAACCCGAGTGGTATATATTGAGGCAACCTAATCAGAGGTGGAATAGGTCTCATAAACTCTAAAAATACTTCCTCAACAAGGGGTTCTCTTCACCATTCATCAGTAATGAAGTGATCATATCGCATACAAAACTTTGGCTTTTTAGAAAGTAGTACAATGTCTAAAAATTTTGTTTCAAACCAAGGCCCCTCAAATCCCTTATCATCACAGCTAACTTCTACCTTCATTCCCAAATGTACATTACAGCCATCTGTATTTGGATTGTATGATTACAAAAAATTAAAACCATTTCAATATATATATTTAAAGATATATCTAAAGAATTTAAATCTTAATAAAAATGAAAATGGCCACATTGCCCTCCATTTTTAAATCTAAATTTAAATATTAAAACTAAATTTAAATATTAAAAAATCATCAAATACTCTATATCTAAATAATTTAAATCTTAATGAAAATGAAAAATGGCAACATTGCCCTCCATTTTTAAATCTTAATTTAAATATTAAAACTAAATTTAAACATTAATAAATGATCAACTATTATATATCTAAAGAATTTAAATCATAATGAAAATGAAAATGGTGGCATTGCCCTCCATTTTTAAATCTAAATTTAAATATAAAAAAATGATCAAATACGCTATATCTAAAGAATTTAAATCTTAATGAAAATGAAAAATACCAGTATTGTCATTTTTAAATCTTAATTTAAATATTAAAACTAAATTTAAACATTAAAAAATGATCAAATTCTATATATCTAAAGAATTTAAATTTTAATGAAAATGAAAATGGTAGCATTGCCCTCCATTCTTAAATCTAAATATAAATATTAAAACTAAATTTAAATATTAAAAAATGATCAAATATGCTATATCTAAAGAATTTAAATCTTAATGAAAATGAAAAATGGTAAATTTAACTATTAAAACTAAATTTAAACATTAAAAAATGATCAAATACTATATATCTAAAGAATTTAAATCTTAATAAAATTGAAAATGGTAGCATTGCCTTCTATTTTTAAATCTAAATTTAAATATTAAAACTAAATTTAAACATTAAAAAATGATCAAATTCTCTATATGTAAAGAATTTAAATCTTAATGAAAATATAAATGACAGCATTGCCCTCCATTTTTAAATCTTAATTTAAATATTAAAGCTAAATTTAAACATTATAAAATGATCAAATACTATATACCTAAAGAATTTAAATCTTAATAAAAATGAAAATGAAATGAAATGAGAAGACACTCTCTGTGTGCAAAAACAAAACAACAAAATGAAATGAGAAGACACTCTTTTATAATCTGATAGTGTCTCCTCATATTCCTAAAATATGACCTTTAAAAATACTTGCAATGCATTTCAAAATCAATTAAAAATGCATTTAAAAATGGATTTTGAATTCATTAAAAAAAAGGCATCCGTTTCAAATTTATTAAAAAATGCATGCCTTTCTGAAATAAATTTGAAACGAATTTATTAAAAAAATTAACTGTAACGCATGTTGTTTCATATGTATTAAAAAAATAAAAAAAATTATAGGGGCACGGGGCCACCACCCCCTGACCCCCCTGTAGCACGCCATGTGGCAACAGTAGCAAGATGGCTACCGCCACCGGCAGAGTACACTGCACACCATGCAGCGTACGTTGTCGGTGGAGGCAACCAGCATGCCACTACCACCACGCTTGTGGGACCCTGTCGGGATTCCCATGCGGGGTCCCACCAGCAAGGCTCCCGCTCCCCCATGTAGTAGGGTTTAATAAATATTTTAATTCATTTTTTTAATTATTTTTTTAAATTTCAGTTTTTGTTATTTCTTTTTTTTTTAAATTAGTTTTTTTTTAATTTCATTTTTTTTTTAAATATGAATGGTCTTTTAATTTTTTCGGTTTTTATCAATGTCATTTGGCATTTTGAGAAATGTAACTGCTCCTTAATCTTTTTTATGTACATGGAATATTCCTCAGAATATGCCCGTGCTGGTATTCAACTTGTGCTCCCATTGTAAGAACGCCTCTCAGTGTAAAGATATGAGAGATATCTTTAGTAATAACAAGAAAACATAAAAGCAACATTAAAGAATAACTCACCCCATCGCCAAGAGAGTGAAGCCCCAAGCTGTCAAAGAAGCAGAGACCAAGCCATTCTCTATCTAGGAGCATAAGTAATGAAAGACAGAAAGGAAGGAAGAAATGGTACAATTCTTTAATTCATACTTCACTATTGCCCTTTCACATTCTTAAAGCCAAGAAGACATTTTAACCATCACGAAGACAAGCTAATTTGAATTGCCAATTGCACGTCGAATTCAATAAAAATGGATTTTTGTTTATACAGATTGATTGCACGATTATGTGATAATACATGTCTATCCTGTTAGACATAATTAATTTCTTCCTTTGTGTTTTCAGCCATGTATGTAATCTGTTATACTTGAACTGCAGAGGTTCTTTACTGTTTGTTTTGAATCATTATTAGCTTCCCACGTTTCCTATAAACCAGTCAGTAGTTGAAGACCATTTCTAGCATACTCCCTAATAAAATGGTGGAATCCTTCCACTTGCACCTCCCATATCCCACATAGAATTTAGATAGAATTGCAACGTTTTATGACTTAGTTCTGTTACAAGAAGTTCTCTATACATAGAAGCAATATAATTAATTTTTCATGAGTTAATAAAAAATTTGTTCTTCTTCAATCTATTGTAATAATGTTTATGTTTATTATTGGTTCTCTTTTTATGTTGTTGTAAATATGTATGATTTTCTTATTTCTCTATTAAAAAAATTGACATCAGATCCAGGCTTTTTAAAATATGGGGGAGTGAATATCTTGCTATGAAGACTAATTTGCAGAGAAGTTGGAGCTACTCTCAAGCTATAGCTAAAAGAAAAATAATTGTTTCTTTTGTAGAAGTTTGTGGTGTTCAAGTTTGGTTATCATACAAGGAAGTTTACCTTTAAACAAGCTTGGTTTGTAGACATGGAAACAAGTTGTAGTGTTGCTCAGTCTCAAATTATCACTTTCAATGTTAATAATTATGAATTTTGGTCCATTAAGACGAAAAAATTGTTTTGTTCACAAGATATATAAGATTTGTTAGCAAATGGTTTTGCAGAACCACAAAATCAGGCAGTCTATTAGGCTTTCTCACACACAAATAAAGATTAGCTTAAGGAGAATGGGAAGAAGAATGCTAAGGATTTGTTCTTAATTCAAAAAGAAATGGATGATTTGGGGTTTCCAAGATTTGTTACAGAAACAAGGTCCAAACAAGCTTGGGATGTACTTGAAACTGCTTACCAAGGTACAAACAAAGTAAAGGTAGCTAAGTTACAAACTTTAAAGAGAAGTTTTAAAGATCTTCATATGGGTGGATCTAATTATATAGATAATTTTTATATTGAAGTTATAAATATTGTTAATTAAATGAGATCTTATGGGGGAAATATAACTGATCAAGCAGTGGTTGAAAAATTTCTTAGAAGTCTATCTAATAAATTTGATACAATTGTAGTTTCCATTGAAGATTTAAAGATTTTAACTCAATTATCTATATATGAAATTTTTGGGTCTTTGTTGTCTAATGAATATAGAACAAGTAGGAATACCAATTCCACTTCAGAGAATGCTTTCAGATCACAGGTCTCATTTGGAAGAGGAAGAGGAAGATCAAGTTTTAGAGGAAGAGGAAAAGGAAGATCAATTTTTAGAGGAAGAGGAAGAGGTAGAGGTGGATAAACAAATACAGATCAAGGAGGAAGGACTACATATTCCAATCATAATTCCAATAACAGAGGATGACAAACAAACCAATTCCAAGAGAAAACACAAATTTTTGATAAAACTCATGTTCAATGTTATTATTGTACAAGAAGTATGGTCATTTAGCAAATGAATGTAAGAAGATACAAGAAAATATGGATAAACATAATGCAAAGTATTCAAATGTATTTGATAATAATTTTGAGATTTTATTTATAACTTGTAATGTTTCTTAAGAAAGTGCTAGATATACATTATGGTTTTTAGATAGTGGCTATAGCAACCACATGATAGGGAATAAAGAAATGGATAAGCATAATGCAAAGTATTTAGATGTATTTGATAATAATTTTGAAAGTTCATTTATAACTTGTAATGTTTCTCAAGAAATTTCTTAAGATATATTCTAGTTTTTAGATAGTGGCTATAGCAACCACATGATAGGAATAAAGAATTATTTTCTTATCTAGATGATTCTGTGAAATCTGATGTAAAATTGGAAATGATAGTGTAGTTTCTATGATGGGAAAAGGTCTTCTACATGTATTAACTAGAAATGGAAAAAGAGATATATTCCTGACATTTACTTTGTGTCTAGGTTAAAACATAATCTAATGAGTGTTGGATAATTAACTAGAAAGGGAATAAAGTTTTCTTTAACAATGATGTTTGTACAATTATATATAAGATTCCTAGTAACAAGTCGATTGCAAAAGTGGAGATGACTAGGAACATAATATTTCCCCTTCACATTCATGGAATTTAAGGAATAGAAGATGTTAATTTCAAGGTAATTCACTTAGACTAGATACGGCTCTGGCATTCGAGGTATAGTCATCTTAATTTTCATGGCTTGATTTTATTGAAAAATAAGAATATGGTAAAAGGATTGGGACCCATCATGGAGTCCACTAATTCTTTTGAAATTTGTATTATGGAAAAGCAACATATACAGAGTTTTCCAGTAGGAAGTACAAATAGAGAAAGAGTGTCTTTGGAGTTAGTCCACACTAACATATATGGTCCAATGCAAACTCCATCTTTAGGAGGAAGTCTCTATTTTCTAACATTTATTGGTGACTTTAGGAGAAAAACTTGGATATATTTTTTAAAGGAGAAGTATAAAGTCTTCAATAAATTTAAAGAGTTCAAATCATAGGTGGAGAAATAAATTGGTCTATTCATTAAGGTACTAAGATATTATAGGGGTGGTGAATACGGTTCTAATGAATCTCTATATTTTTTTAGAGATCGTGGTATCAAGAAAGTGTTCACAACAAGGTACACACCACAATGGAATGGTGTAGCAGAAAAGAAAAATTGAGCTATAATGGAGATGTCAAAGATTATGTCTGAGGCCAAAAACATGTCTAATGAATTTTTGGCTAAAGCAGTAGCATGTGCAATATATATTCTGACTAAACAAAGAGTGAAAGATAGAATCCCATAAAAAGCATAGAATGGTAAGAAAAATTATCTATCTCATCCTAGAATCTCTGGATGTGTTGCATATATTTTAGTGCCAGCTGAGTTATGAATAAAATTGGATGATAAGAGTGAGAACTATATCTTCATTGGTTATAGTGAGCAATTAAAAGCTTACAAATTATTTAACCCCATTTCAAAGAAATTGATTACTATGAGGGATATCAAATTATAGGAGGAAGAAGCATGGGATGGAAATGTTGGTCCAATGTAGTCACAACTCAAGCACCAATAAAAAATAATGAAGAATAAAAAGAAGAACAAGGTGGTCAATCAAATCAAGTTGGATCAAGCACTCTACCAAGGAAAATTGTGCAAGCTCAATCATCAAGTCATCCTAATTCAAATATAAGTAATGAGTCAAATCCTTCACTTGCCTCATCAAAAGGTAAGAAAATGAGAAGTTTGAAAGGGATATATGATCAAAGTGAAGAGATTTTGGATTTGTACTCAAATTTTTCTTTATTCTTTCATGATCCAATGTAATTTGAAGAAGCGCTTAAGGAGGAACATTGGTTCAAATATATGGATGAAGAAATTGATCCTATTGAGATAAATTAAACATGGGATATATTTGACTTACCTAAAGATAAGGATTATATTGGTATCAAATGGGTTTATAAAACAAAGTTAAATGAAAAAGGTGAAATTGACAAGTATAAGGATAGATTAGTAGAAAAAGCTTTTGTACAATAGTATGGGATAGACTATTATATGAAACATTTTCCCCAGTTGCTAGACTTGACACAATTAGAACTATTCTACCTATAGCTACACAAAATGATTGGAAAAAATTTCAAATGGATGAAAATTATGTCTTCTTTAATATTTTTCTTGAGGAAGAAGTCTATGTTCAAAAATCACTAGGTTATGAGGTATGTGGGCATGAAAGTAAAGTGTATAAATTGAAGAAAGCTCTATATGGTTTAAAATGGGCACCTAGGGCTTGGTATGGTCAAATTGATTTGTATTTTTTGAGTGATAGATTCAATAAAAGTAGGAGTGATCTGAAATTATATATGAAAATCAAAGAGAAAAGTCATGTTTTAATTGTATGCCTATGTGTTAATGACTTAATTTTAATAGGTAATTTATCTTCTAACATGTTTAAGATGGCAATGATTAAAGAATTTGAGATGAATAATTTTGGATTGATGAGATACTTCTTAGGCATTGAAATTGTTCAATTTGATAAAGGAGTTTTCAATTGTCAATCTAAGTATGCCAAGGATGTATTAAAAATTTTCAGAATGTTGAATTGTAAACTAGCATTAATTCTAGTTGCAATAGGAACAAAAATTAGAAAAGAGGAATGGGAGTCAAGGGTTCAACCAACTTTTTTTAAGAGACTTGTTGGACATTTATTGTATCTCACAGCTACAAGGCAAGATATCATATATGGTGTTAGATTAATTTCAAGTTTTATGGGTTCACCTCAAGACTCTCATTGAAAAGTGGGGAAAACGATACTAAGATACATTGAAAAAACAAGTAGATATGGAATTCTATATTCAAAAACTAACAAATTTTGTTTGATTGGTTATACTGATAGTGATTTTGAAGGTGACATTGATGACATGAATGGTAATTCTAGATATTTCTTTCATTGTGACACAGGTGTAGTCTCATGGTCATCAAATAAGAAAGCTATTGTGACACTTTCATCAACTGAATCCAATTACATAGAAGCCACATAAGAAACATGTCAAATATTTTGGATGAGGAGAGTAGTGAAGGACTTATTACAGGCACAAGATGAACCAACACCAAAATTTTGTGACAAAAAATTGATAATTTCTTTAAAAATGAACCAATTTTTCACCAAAGGAGCAGACATATTGATACAAGATACCACTTCATTAGAGATCTTGTCAATAATAGTGAAATTTATGTTGAATTTTGCAGATCGGCGGATCAATTGGAAAATATTTTCCCAAAGGCACTACCAAAGGAGGACTTAGAATATCTACCAGAAAATCTATGAATAATTGATGTTGAAGCTATTAATTGAAGAAATTAAGGAGGAATGTTAGACATAATTAATTTCTTCCCTTATGTTTTTAGCCATGTATGCAATCTATTAGACTTGAACTACAAAGGTTATTTAGTGTTTGTGTTGACTCATTATTACTTTCCCATGTTTCCTAAAAACTAGTTATTAGTTGGAGACCATTTCCAACATATTCCCTAGTAAAAGGGTGAACTCCTTCCACTTGAATCTCCCACTTCCCACATAGAATGTAGTTACAATATTGCAATGACTTATTACTTAGACCTATTACAAGTAGTCATCTATATATAGAAGTAATGTAATTAGTTTTTAATTAGTAAATAAAAAATATTTTCTTCTTCAATCTCTTATAATATAAGATATGTTTATTATTGGTTCTCTATTTATGTTGTTGTCATATGTATGATTTTTTTTTATCTACTAACATATCCACATAACCAACAAAAACTAGGTAATATGAATTATTAGTCGCACCTTGTTGATAGTTGATTCTAACTTTATCAATTATTTTAAGAGATCATGCAACTCAATGTGGCTTCCATCTACCTCATTCACCACTTTGCTTTGATTTCTTGGCAGAGGAGGTCTCTGCACTCCTATATGGTAAACTTCTTTATTTCTTCCTTGTCATACCTGATATATGATTCTCAACAATTTCTTCAAATATTCCAAATATTTACACTCTTGACTCATTGGGTAACTTCATAAGCACTTCAAAAATATATACTCACTCATTTTCTATTACTTCATAGAGTGAGAGAGATACTCATGAAGAGCTAGGTTCAACAACTTCCATGAAGCAATTATATTTGTCAACTAGAAAAGTAATTTTATTTCATCATTCCAAAACCATCAAAGTTATCCAATATCTAATAGTCATTTCTTTATGGACTTCCAATAAGAATTTTTAGACAAAATCATTTCTATTATTCAACTTATCTATACCAACCATTAATTTATGCTCCAAAAAGTATATCACATCTTCATATAACATTTTTTATTTATTTTGTAAAGCATTTAGAAAGAAAAAGATTAGACAAATATATGAGACCCATACCTGAAAGAATACATTTCTTCCTTAGTCTTCTACAGATTGTCCATTAATTATGTCTCAAGATCTCACATAGATCATACTTCCTATTTTCCTTCAATATCTGGTATGACATTAATATAATGGTAGAAGAAGTAGAACTCTCTCTATTTCAATAATAAAATTTGTAATAAATTCCCATATTTGCATATCTTATACTAGGGTTTGTAATGATATCAACCCTTAGGGCTCTTTTATAAGAAACAATACCATTTAGCCTAAAAACTTCCTCATTCTTCACAAATCTCAATACGGGAACTATTTTTCTCAAACACAAACTAGTTATAATTCTTAGAAAATATTTTGAAATTGGGTACAACCTATCTAACTAGAGGAATTTACTATTAATGTGACTTAAATTTATCCTTACTATATCCTCATTGAAAAACATCAATATACAAATATGTGTCTTCCTTGTGAATAACCCTATAGGGAATCATTGAAAAAGAAATAATAGGGTTTCTATTGAGGTTATGAATGAGTGTAATTAAAATAAAATTCTATAATTCTCCAAGACATGAACAACCTTTCAAGTCTCCATTATAATCAATTTAAAAAATAAATACATTCGTTTCTATAAACACAAGCTACTTTCTATAGATATCTTGGTTAGTTAATTATGATAGTATTGGACAGTTACTTTTTCTTTTGGTTGTTACAACATAGTTGTTTTTATATGGACAATTTGTATCTAAAGAGCAGAAAATTTGATGACTTTATTTGTATTCTGAAGAACATTTACTATTATAGATACGATATGATGTTAAATTATCATTAGAATATTTTGATTGGTAGTAGTGGTAGGATGAACTCAGATGTTGATATTATCTCTATTTTATTGATTTTTTAGGGATTTTTTGCTTGATTTTGTCTATAATGGCCCTAAGTAGGGGTTTTTAGTGCTATTTCTTAATGTTGTTTCTATTGTAATGGGATCAAGGCTCTTTCCCTATTGACTCAATAAAAAACACAAGCTATCATAATATCCTCCAAATCACTTATTTAATGACAAGATGATGAAATGAACTTGACATTTGGAATATATATAGTTTATTGAACTAGGGTTTCATGAAAAAATATGATATAAAAAAACACCAAAGAATCAACAACTATATTTTTTGACCACCAATAATCTTTTGAAATCACTAGTTCAATGTCAACATGAGGTTATTAGTTTTTCTCTTAATTATCCCTCTCAACCAGTACAAATTTTATTACCATCTTCAACTATTTCTGTCATAGAGTTACTATCTAATTTATTTACTCAAAACTACTTCATCTTCTTCTTTTCTTCATTATCATCAATTCTCATTCAAGGGTCATCCACATTCAATTTTTCTCCTCTGTAATATTTAGTAATATGCCCCATCCTATTATAGTTAATAGTGCAAAAGCATAAAACTAAATTGATTGATTGATTGATATATATTATTAAGTCAACAAAAATTCCTTAAATAGGTGTTACAAGACAAGACAATTACATTACTAATGGAATGAAGCGATGATTTTATTAACGCAAAACAAAACTAAAACCTACTTCGTAATGTAAAACACCAACATCCCCCCCATTGTTATATTAGTCCAAACAAGAGTGGAACATTGGAAGGGATTTGAACCCAACCCTTCTGGAGACTTTAATGAAGTTCCTTCACCAATGGGTATATGCACGGAGATAAGGGACCAAAAAGGTGCCAATTTATTTTTGGTCACCCAAAAAAAATAGGGAATATGCCCTATAGGGCACATAACCTATGGTTTGGATTTCCCAAGCCTAAGGCCTGGGAAATCAAAGCCATAGGGTGTGCACCCTATGTAAACTTTCTAAATGAATATGAGAGAGAGAGAGAGAGCTACATATTAGGATCGTAAGGGTTTTTAAGGGTCCTAAGGGGTCTTATGACCGTTATGACCCCTTAGGACACCTTACCACATATATTAGTGGTCAGAAAGGGTCTTAAGGGTTCATAAGGTGTTCTAGGGAACATTAATGTGTCCTACGACCCCTTGAGACCACATGCGACCCCATAGGACCTCTTACAATTCATTAGTGTATGGTAACGGGTTGTAAGAGGTCTAAGGGGTCCTAGGACACATTAATGTGTCCTAGGACACCTTAACAACCTTTACAACCTTTAAGATGTAGAGAGAAGGTTCTTCAAGGGCCTTAAGGGGTCATAAGGGTTCCTACAACACATTAATCTATCTTAGGACCTCTTAAGATCCCTTAGAACACATCAAGAGCCCTTAGAACACCTTAATAACCCTTACCATATAGCTTAGGGACTGTAAAGGGTCATAAGGGGTCATAAGGGGTTCTATGACATGTTAATGTGTCCTAGGACCCCTTAATACCACTTGCAATCCCTTCAAATCCTTTTGAACCCTAAGATGTAGAGAGAGGGGTCCTAGAGGGTCCTAAGGGGGCGTAAGACACATTAATGTCTCCTATAAACCCTTATGACCCCTTAGGACCCCTTACTATACATCTTAGGCATCCTAAAGGGTTACAATGGGTCATAAGGGGTCCTAGGACACATTAATGTATCTTAGGATACCTTAAAATCCCTTAACAACCCTTAAAACCCCTAAGATGTAGAGAGGGGTGTTCAATGATCCTAAGTGGGCATAAGGCATCCTAGGACACACTAGGACCCGTTATCATCTTTTAGGACACCTTAGGACCCCTTATCATACATCTTAGGTGTTTTAAAGGGACTTAAGGGGTCATTAGAGGGTCTAGGACACATTAATGTGTCATATGACCCCTTAAGACCACTTACAACCCCTTACCATTCGTTAGTGTATGGTAAGGGGTCCTAGGGCATCCTAAGGGGTCTAAGAGTTCCAAGAACACATTAATGTGGCTAAGGGTTACAAGGACACATTAATGTGTCCTAGGTACCCTTAAAAATCCCTACAACCCTAAGATGTAGAGAGATGGGGCTTCAAGGGTCATAAGGGGTCATAAGACACATTATTCTGTCTTAGGACCCCTTATAACCCCTTAAAACCCTTTACCATACATCTTAGGGGTTATAAATGGTTGTAAGGGGTCATAAGGCATCCTAGGACACATTAAAGTGTCTTAGGACCCCTTAAGACCCCTTACGACACCTTCTAGCATCCATTAACATTTTATAGCATATGGTAAGGGGTAGTAAGGGGTCTAAGGGCTCTTGGAACACATTAATGTGTCCTAGGACTCTTTAAAAACCCTTAAGACCCCTTAGATGTAGAGAGAGGGGTCCTAAAAGATCCTAAGGGGTCATAAGGGATGCTAGGACACATTAATGTATCCTAGGACATCTTATGACCCCTTAGGACTCTTTACACCACCTTACCATACATTGTATGGGTCTTAAAGGGTCATAAGGGATTCTAGGACACATTAATATGTCCTAGGACCCCTTAATACCCCTTATGACCCCTTACCACACATTATTGTATGGTAAGGAGTCATAAGAAGTCTTAGGGTATCCTAGGATACAATAATGTATCATAGGACCCATTAACAACACTTACAACACCTAAGATGTAGAGAGAGGGGTACTAAGGGGTCATAATGGGTCCTAGGACATATTAATGTGTCATAGGACCCCTTATGTATGAGATTATCCTCCTTGGTTCTATTGAACACTAAAATATCATCTAAGTGCACTACAACCCATTTTCCAATGAAGTCCTTCAACACCTCATTCATTAATCTCATAAATGTGCTTGGGTGTTTGACAACCCAAAAGGCATAACAAGCCACTCATAGAGTCCTTCGGTAGTCTTAAAATAAATTTTCCACTAATCTCCACCTTTTATTCTTATTTTATGATACCCACTCTTAAGATATATTTTGGAGAAGTACTTAGCTCAACCGAGACAATCCATTAGATCTATATCCTCGGTATTGGGGACCTATACCAGATAGTAATCCTATTTATGGCCTTGGAGTCCCTACATAACCTCTAATTACTAGCCTTCTTTGGGGCTAGGACTGTGTGAACAACACATGTACTTATGCTCTTTCTAATCAACCCTTGGTGAAGTACCTCTTGAACTTGGCTAGCAATTTTTGGATTCTGTTGTGGGGTCATTTTATAAGAAGTCTTGTTTGGAAGTGAGGCTCCTAGGATGAATTAAATATAATGACTAATAGATCTCTTAGTTGGTAGGTTATCTGGTTGACCATCACTATCTATGGCTTGATATTGATTTAACAACTCTTTGATTTCTAAAGGTAACTCTTCTCCCTTTCTAACTCCTTCATCCTTCAGTTTTAGAAGCAAACCATAGCCAACTCCATCTTCTTCCTCCAATGTCTTCAAGAATTCTTTCTCTCCTACCAATAGTATGTTAGGATCCCATTTCTTCACTCACCTTCTTCCAATATTGACTATATCTTGAAATTCACTCTATCTTTCTTAAAGGAATAGGAATTCTTCATTCCATCATGCACTGCAGTTCTGTCAAACTACCAAGGTCTACCCAACAATAGATGAAAAGCATCCATGGGAAGCATATCACACAAACATTTTTCCTTATACCTCCCTATGTAAAATCCCACCCAAGCTTGTTCATTAACTGATACATGTTGATCTTTATTCAACCAAGTAACTCTATAAGGGTTAATATGAAGAATCCCTTTTAACTTCAACTTTTCAATAGCTTCCATAGAAAATATGTTATCAATAGAACCAAAATCTATGATAACTTTACAAACCATACTGAGTACCTTGCATTTGACTCAAAACAAAGGTCTTCTTTGGCTTGGATCTTCTTTGATGGGCTCTTTGAGGAGTGCTCTAAAAATCATCAAATTCTCCCCTATCTTTGAATCTAGGGAGACTTATGTTGTCCTGCTGTTAGAAGACTCTTCTTGCACATAATTTATTATTTTCTCTCCTCCTTGTGATGTATAACCCTTCTCAATATACCTATATTCAGGATGACCAAATTGCTGACAGTTGTAGCACTTCGTTAAAGAGAAATAAAATCCTCTTCCCTGGTTATTGGTTCTTCCTCTTGAACTATTATTTGAACCTCTTCCTCAGTTATAACCACCTCTTGTGTTGTTGTATTCTCCTTGATTCTTAGTGAGTTTGGACTCACTCTGACTTTTTGCCTCAAAATTCCTTCCTTCAAATCCTCCTCTTTGGCTTTTATTGTCTCTTCATCTTCCTCCGTTGTTTGAATATTGCTTCTTTTTGAACTTCTCTTCCACTTTAAGAACTATTTGATAGCATTGATATACTATCTTGGGACCTAAGAGACTAATCTCCTCTTGGATACTCCATTTGAGACCATTTAGATGCCTAGCCACTTTTAGACTCTCTTCTTCCATTACATGTGATAATTTTCCCTTATCTTGGCTACCATACCTTTCCAACTGGTTATAGGATTCTTTCCTTCTTTGATCCTTTCATCTTGGACAAACTTCCACTAAGTGAGAGTAGTTCCTCTCAATCTTGTCTTGTCTATTCTAACTTTCTAAGCTTCAGTTACATTATCATAGTCAAAGTGATTCTTGAGACCTTCTATCCACTCCATGACTACTTCTCATTTCATATTGCCACTAACAAGAGGCACACCTTCTAATGAATTACCGCTCATTTTTTTCAAATCTCTCAAGAGTGGCTCTTATTAAAGCACAGGGTCTAGCTCTTGTATTATGTCTTCCTCGGCCACTACTTTACCCTTTCCATCAGTTTCTCTCATTAGTTCACTGACTGTAGTTGTCCTAAGCTGCACTTCTTCTAACTTAGTTGTCATTTTTGCCAACTATTCCTTAAGGAGTCTATTCTCCTCTTTCTGTTCTTCTACATTCTTTGCTAACTCCACATTGGTCACCATTTTGCATGAATCTATAGACTCATCTAAAGATAACACTCAAACAACACAAGCCCAATCTTTAGGCTCTGATACCAATTTGATTTGGAACACATTCTTTCTCTACAAAATTAGGCTAACTCTACTCTGAGGTCTCTATCTTTGACCTCCTAGGGTATTCTCAAGCCCTAAACCAAAGTAAATCACTAATGAATTTACCTCCTTCTCAATAGCTGGTTCCCACCAACAAAACTATTTCCTCCACATTTGATGAACCTACAATGATAGATCTATCCTGACTAAACTAACTCATCAAGTCAAAACACTCATAACATGATTCTCACTTTCATCCCTAGCTGGACTATTACCAAGCTCGCCTAGGGTAAGAACTCCCAGATCATGAATAATACTTCTCCTACAAGAAAAAAAAAGAAAAGGAAACTATATACAGGGGCTCCTCTTGAATTCCATCTAGACACATGGCTCTCACCACAAATTCAAGAACCTTCATGAGCCATTTGGTATTTACAACCCAGAACGGGCTAGAAACTTACAACTCTCAAAATGAAAAAAAAATTTACATTACTTGCACATAAAATAAACCACAAAGTTTTAAACACAACCTGCAACTTTTCATTAACTGGAAAATAAGAAAACCATACAAACTATTGAACTTCTTCTCTAACTCTCTCTTCACCTCTCTAAAAAAAATCTATTTTGAACCTCTTTAATGAAGGCTTGCAAGATATTTTTATATTCCTTCCATAATTGGAACAGCCTTAACTGCCCACTCAAGTCGAAGCATCTTTTTGAGGAACCATTACAACTGACCATATTGTCCACTAAAGACAAGATCCACCTTTTTTGTTCCCTCGTAACTACTTTTACTGAGCACCAGTAATACATACCAAGCACCAGTACTAAGTACCCTCTATACTGAGAAATATCCTTAATGGGCATCAGCATTACCGAGCATCCGTATTACTGAGCACTAGTATTACCGAGTGTCAGTATTACCGAGTACCATTCTTCCCGGGCATCAGTATTACTGAGTTCCATTCTTATGGAGAACCAATACCGAGTGTCAGTATTACCGAGCAACTTATTGAAGGTTCCTAAAGCCTTGGTTGGACTTCCAGAGGCTTACAAACTACCTCAGAAATATACAACTAAACTAAAAACAAGCAACTAGGCAACTAAAGTGTTTCTTCACCCATCTGACCCATTTTTCACTCGCTCATTACAAGAGTAAATGAACAAACACCTTACAAACCAAAATAAAATAAAACCAAACAAATTTTCTTAAGGGATTTTAACCCTAAGTTCTCTAGGTGCTCCTGCACCAAATATATTAATATATTAACCTTATCAAAGGTGCAATTATTAACATCAATATTTACCATAATTAATCATTAAACAAACAAGCCAAAAAACATCATAAATCCAACTAAAAAACATCTAAACAGAAAAACAACTAAAACATAAACAACAAGCATACATAGAAAGGCTCAAGAATCCATGTCACCTTAATGGATTTAGATAGGATAGTTATTCAGATTATTGTCTAGTTCTAGGACAAAATAAGGGTTTAGGGTTGGGATTTATACCCAAATATTATCTCCCCTCTTTTACCAATGAGATATTGCGATAGGGAATGCTCACTCTTGCCAATTCAGGGAAGACATTGCCTGGTACCTACAAACCTATCATCACAAAGAAAAAAATACATGCATATAGTATAACAAACAGTGGTTGATACTAGTACATCATGTGGATCTCGCTAGAGCAATTAACTACAACTCTGTCCCATACCATATTAAACACGCCAAACAGAAATATAAAACACACAAAGGATCCATGTGCACATAATATAATGTCAGTATTGTCAATAAATCCATAATCAAAATGATATCATAGGATATAAATAACCAACATGAAATAACCATAAATCATCTAGATGCATGAAATTTTCACATTCTATCATGATTGGCAGTTTATGGATTAAAGTGTTACATACTCAAAATACAGAAGCCATAAAATACTAATCATAAATCATATGTAACACATAATATAACACAACTATCCAATGGATCAATAATATAATGAAAAGTGATACATAAACATCCTCAAAACCAACTGAAATAACCAATGCATATAAGAAAAGGCCTAAAATAGCTCAGCAACTGAAACTGAAAAGAAAACTATAGGGTGGGTATTATACTAAGATAGATATTATTAGTTACAACCCAATCAGTTACTCTTACGCCTACAAAGGCCAAAGTATTATCATAAATTATAGATTATGGTGTACCAAACCTTGCAACCAAGTCTTCATATAAATTTAGAGCTGAACTCTCACTTGTATTATTCAAATAAATAGCCTCTATCCATTTTGTAAAATAATCTATCGATGTTAGAATATATATTTATTTCTTGAACTTGATGGATGATTTATTAGACCAATGAAATCAAGTGCCCATTTTATAAATGGTTGTTCAAATTGGATTGGGTTCAGAGGTAGTGTTGCTAACCTCTATTTATCATAAAATAATACACATTTTAAACATTTTCTTACCCATATGAAGGCATCCATGTAAAAATTTGGCCAATAGTAACCAGCCTTCATAATTTTCAATGTCGTGGTTCTAGCAGTGAAATGACCACCTGTTGGTCCATTATGAATCTAAAACCTTATCAATATGACCTCCAACAATACATCTTACCAAAAATCTATTGTAATCTCTTCTAAATAGAATATCATCAAATATAACATAAGAAATAGCATGAAGTCTAAAATACCTTATTTTTGAGATGCTCAAGCCATGTTGGCACTCACCAGTATTAAGATAATGGCATATTTATTCAATCCAACTCATGGATCTTGATGGTTTAATATTCTGATATGCATCATTATGAGTTAGTATAGTATTACCTTGATTTTGTTGGTTGTCACATTACATGTAGCAAGCTACTCACGGATTCCTCTACCTCTTACAAGATTTGTAACTTTGATTTCAACATCATATTCCAGCACATGTGAAATCCATCCAACACTTTTATTATTCAGGTTCTTGTTGAATAAGAAATCTCTCACACTTGGGTGGGCAACCATTAAATGAATTTTACTGCTCAAAATCAATGGCTTGAACTTCTTAAGACTTCTAATTGCAGCCAATACATATTTTTCAATAAATGTATATCTTTTCTCATATCCCTCCAAACCTTCGCTAAAAAAAAAATTGTTTGTTCTTGTCCATCATCATTTTTCTAAAACAAAATTACTGAAATGGAATCAGAGTGTCCAAAAGAATACAAAATGAAATCTTTACTAAAATTTGGATTTACTAAAGTGGGTGTTGAAGCCAATGCTTGTTTTATCTCTTCAAAACTATCCTTACCTACTTTAGTCTAGCTGAAACTTATATCCTTATTCAACATTTTTTTCATTGGTTGTAGAAAAACCACAATGTTAGGAATGAATCTTCTAACAAATTTTAGTCTCCCAAGAAATCTTTGTAAACCTTTCTTATGTGCTAGTAATGATAAAAAAATTATGGCACTTACCCTTTAAGGATCAATTGGTGTTCCATGCCTGGAAATAATGTATCATAGTAACTTTCCTTCATGAATAACAAATATGCACACTTTCTTGGATTTAATGAAACTCCATATTCCCTCCATCTCTCAAAAATGTGTCTCAGATGTTTTTAAATGTTCATTAGAATTCTTAGAGAAAATTTTAATATCATCTACGTATATAAGTACAAACTTATTCATAAGGCCATGAAATGCCATTTTGATTGCCTTTTAGAATGTTTCCCCAACATTTGAAAGACCAGATGGCATCTTCATGTATGCCATGGTTCCCCATTTTGTAGTAAATGATGTCTTGTACTGGTCTTCTTCTTTGACCAAAATCTGATTATATAGCCTGAAAACCCATCTAAAAGTTAAAATCTATCAGAACTTGATACAAAATATAGAATTTGCTCCATTGAGGGAAGCGGGTGCTGATATTTTAGAGATTCTTGATTGAGGTCTCAAAAATCAACACACAATCTGATCTCACCATTATTTTTCCCCACAGGTACCAAATTTCAAATCTAAGATGTATGCTTTATAGGAAAAATAATGTTACCTTCAATTAGCTTGGTTAATTCGGTTCTCATCAAGTGTTCTGACTTGGGAATCAGTGGCCTTTGCTTCTGCCTAACTATTTTTTCATTTGGATCTAGTTATATAGTATGTTGGGCTAGTTGGGGGTCAAACCCCTTCAAATCACGGTATTTCCATGCAAAAACATCACTATATTTTTGGCAAAGTGAAATAAAATTTTGTTTTTCCTCAGAACTACATAACTTGCCGAGCTTTAAGAACCTATCCTTCATGATTTTACTAGATTCATAATCATCTTGTTTAACTAATATGCTGGTTTTGTCTTCTCTAGCTTCATCATCTAAATTGAATATGTATCTTTGGTAACTTATTTGTCATTAATTGCGAAATCTGATCACCATACTATTGTTGTAACTATTTTTTATTTCCACTTGAAAACTCAGCTTCTTACATCAAAAAATTAATAATATACTTATTAGATTCAAAATCTTGTCAACTAACATTATTATCAGGTACAAAAGTTTTTACAACCACTTTTACATATTTTTTGTAGCTGCACATTTTCTTCTTCTTTTGGTATGTCAAATTCAGTTCCCGTGGTTGCCAACTCATCAGCATATTTACTTTGTCCACTAGGTACTGAAATGATGTTAAAAATTTCAAATCCTTCAATTAGATCCAAAATTATGTTCTTATAAAGCTTTAAAACTTCATTCTTGGCAACATTTAACTTACATACTTGATTAACCACCAACTCATTGTCCCCAAATACTTGTAAATTATTTAACCTCTTCTTCTTGGCCTACTATAAGCCATAAACCAGTGCTTCTGTTGTATTATTTGTACAGATGAAATAAAAATTAAAATCAGAATAATACCTCTCTTCTGTAGGAGAAATCAACATAGCTCCACTATCTGCACCCTCTTTTCTTTTTGAACCATCAAAATAAAGTTTCTAAACCTCATTTTCTTGCAATTCTATATTCTTTTCTTTTCATAAGATTTGGAATAACAAAATTTGGTTTTAACATAATATAATTGCCTAGACCAACAACATTCATTTGACTAAATGGATGATTGGAATAATGTTCAATTGTCCATTGGTCAAGAATAATATCAAGAATTTTTTCTAAAGGTGTCTTTGGATCATGACTTGCAAGCTCATCATGGTCATGAAACACCAAATTTTTATTTATAGGACTAATAGTATAAGGCTCAATATGACTATTTGCAAAATTTTTGGATTTTATAGTCACTCTGGTCCCATAACAGGTTCTAAATAACATATGCATCCAATCTCATGAAAAATACACACATATTTTGGTCCTAAAATATTTGTTAAGACATATACCAAAATATGGTGTTAAATCTATTATATAAACATCTTGAGGAATTGAAAATTTTGGACAGATATGTAGTGTTAAGCTCAAATCCTTAATAACTCCAATTGTATTATGATTGACCCATCGAATTGAACAATACCCTTCTCAATGGGTTCATATTTCAACCCTAGATTTTCCACTAGTTACATTTAGGCATCACAGAGCTACTAGATCCAGAATCTATCATAAAATTATGCAACAAGAAATCACCAGGAATTGAGTGACATAAAATGGAGGAGTACTTACCTCTTTTTTCTGTTGATCATTCTTGAGCTGAGATTCACTAGCCATTAAGACTTTATCCCTTTTAGATGGTTGTTCAATAACTAAAATTTCAACTAATGCCTTTCTCATATTCTCCTTTTGACCAGGTAACTGCCAAGAATCTGTCAAGGATATACTACAAGTCATCTTTTTCATCTGATCAACAATATTAAATAATGAAACAATAACCTTTTATTGTTCATTCTGGAAAACAGTGTCTGAATGAATTTGTAATAACTAATTTTACATTTTCTATTGTTCATTTGATGGTAATGATTGACCCCTTGGAAGAATTTTAACACCTTGTGCTTGTGTGATTGAAATTTGTCCTTGCATGTCTGTACAACCAAGTTTTTGGACTGAGCCAACTTGTTGTTTTCCTTTGTTAGTCTTCTAATATGCCTCCACAACTCTCTTTTTTTAACCTTGTATTGGCTAAAATAGCCTCATGTCTCTGAAAAGACTCCTCACCTTCTATGCAGTTCAATAGACCGGTCTTTGGTTTATTTTTTTCTTGATATTCTTGAGACCCTTGTGATGATTCCACATATGAAGGCGTAGTTTTCTAAAGATCAAGAATCATATTCTACAATACTTGTGGACAATCAGTCAAAAAGTATTGTTGATTACATGTATTACACTATTCTTGATCCTTAGCAACATTAACTTGAACAGGTACCAACTCTTTTGAAAGACTTGACATATTTGAATTATAAGGATAATTTGTCCTTTTATTATATCCCCTTCCTTGTGCTTTATATCAACCTTGGTAGTTGGGTCTTTGCTAATATGGCACTTGATAAGGCCTAGTACTTTGATTTTGTTGTTTCAAATTAACTACTTCATTTCCCAAGTTTTGAACTCTTTGTTCTAACCTTTCATTATGTTCTTTCATGGCCCTAAACTCATCGAACTAATTTAAGGCATCAACTCCTTGGGCTGCCACTTGGTTGTTAAATGATGGAAATGCTAGAATTGGAGCCATAGTTGGCAGAATAATAGGTAAAGTTTGCTGAATATCAGAAAAAATAGGCATTGAAGGCCTTGGAGATAATTTACCACCATGTATTAGGATATTTTCAGCTTGTATGACAATATCAAAAGATTCTGGTAATGATCTTCCTCCCATAGACTGAATTTGAACAAAAATATCAATATTTAAAGCTTTTAAATAGCACAAGAATGCATACTCATTGGATTTATTAACTAGAAGAGGTATTCTATCCCAAGTTTTCTTGAACTTAGAATTGAAATATAAACAATCTACTCATTTTTATCTCTTTTAATTATTGTTAATTGTTCAACTAGAGAAAAATGATCAGACTTGTCCTCAAACTGTTAGTTTAATTTCTCCCCAATTCATCCCAAGTAGAAATAGAATTGATGGGTAACTCTTTAAACCACTGTAACACCTTTCCTTTAAAAGAGGTTTTCAAAATATTTAATGCAACATGTCTATGGGTCACTTGATGTAAACTACATAGAGAATTCACATCTCTTATACGCTCAATAGATGAAACATGGTCCTCACCTGAGAAATATGGTTAAATTTTTAGTGTTGGTCCTAGAATATCATTGTGTTACTAAATATTAAGAGGACTACCCAAATTAAAGGCAACAAAAGGTTGATTTCTAGCCATTTAAGGTAGTACTAGTAAAACTTGATTTATAACAAGCTACTGTAATTGATTAGTTGTTGGTATAAAATGTGCAACTCCTTATAATTGATTTATATTGCTAGTAACTTTGAGCCAGATGTATTAGGAACCCCTAAGATACTTAGAAATAAAAAATCCTTAGGTGTTTGGTAAGATAAGTCCACAAAATACTCAAAGATTGGATTCCCAAAAGTTCTTATTGTTGTTTCTATATTAGGTTAAGGTATCCTTCCACCTCTATTTTCCAATACAATTCCTCATCTTACTGCTCTACCTCTTGATCTTATACATAGAATCTCCTGATATTCAAATCTATCCCTATTTTTTTGTGTATGAACCCTTCTCATAAGCTACAATACTATATCTACAGAGAACCAGAACTTTCAAAGTTTCTAGGTGTTGAAAAATGCCTTCCAAAAGGCTATAATATTGATTTCCACACCAAAAACTAGTATTATGTGGAAAAGCTTGGATTGAAAAAACTCAAGTGTCCCACCGGGAGTGCGAAAAACTTTTGTCATGAGCGTTGCACCCAAAATTCTAAATCTAGGACCTAGCGACCTCATGAAATATGGAAAGACAATCAAGTATGTGGGTTTACCTATAATGAGGCTTGATCTATGGATTGTGGGTCACCTTCCCTTGTTGATCACCTAGATCTGTCTTTTCCATGAAAAGAGATAGAAAGATATACATAAACTAGAAACTATAATTAAACAGGTGATGCACCAAAATATGTTTTCCCAAACGCCTAAAAAATTGATGATTCACAATAATTTAGACAAGTTCATCTTTTTCCACAACTCAAACCCGCTAACCCAATTGAATAAAGGCTAAGAAACAATTTCTCAGAAAGGGAAGATGATTTCCACAATTTGAAACACTGAAACCCAATAAACACAATATGTTATCAAAATAAAAATAACAAAATGCAAAATATTAAATACCTGAATGTAATCAATTAAAGGGGTTTTCCAAAACCACGTAGGGTATGTGCAG
>MU226451.1:340000-356182 GCA_018584345.1 Thuja plicata
GTTTGGATATACATGATGGCTAATAAATCTGATGTATTTTCTAAATTCAAAGTTTTCAAAGCTCTTGTTGAAAACCAAAGAGGTCACAAAATTAAGTGTTTGAAAATGGATAATGGAGGGGAGTTTTGTTCGCTGGAATTTGATAATTATTATGCAGATAATGGTATTCGTAGGGTGAAAGTTGTCCCCTACACCCCTCAAGAAAATGGGGCAGCAGAAAGGCTTAATATGACAATACTTGAGAAAGCTCGGTGTATACTTTCCAATGCAGGTTTGGGAAAAGAGTTTTGGGCTGAAGCATGCAATACAGTGGTGTACTTAATAAATCAAAGTCCTTCATCGAGATTGAACTTCAAAATTCTGAAAGAGGAATGGAAAGGAAGAAGAGTTTCATACTCTCATCTTAAAGTCTTTGGCTATCAGCCTTTCATACATGTTCCTAAGGAGAAATGAATCAAACTGGATCCCAAATCATAGCCTTGCATATTCGTTGGATATGGAGAAGAACAATTTGGCTTCAGACTTTGGAGTCTATTTGATAAGAAAATCATACACAATAGAGATGTAGTATTTAATGAGATGATATTTCCTCATTCTAAAGACAACAATCCCATCAAAGAATACATTCCTCTATTTGACATGATGGACAATGGAAGTAAAAATTCTACCATCCACTCACATGTTAATCCCATATCAAATTATCCAATCTCTACTCTATCGACTATGCCTATGTTGTCACAAAGTTCAAAATCAAGAAGCTTGGCCAATGACAATTCATATGGCTGGAATTCTTATGGCAGCAATCACTCTGTTCCTCCACACGATTTTGAATCCATTGAAGTCTATTCCCCTACACCCCCTACTCACGGTATATTGGAGAACACTACAGGCAGCACTGACGACTCCTTCCTAGCCCACAGCAATCTCAGAGAAAACACCCACGGTGATCTCAGACAGAACACCCATGGCCGACAGATCATTCATGGTAGGGAGAAGAGTCTTTGCACCCTGCAGAACAGTCACGTGGGTGGACAATTCCTGCCCTCTCTCCACACCGAAACTCCCACACACGTGCAGGCAGGAGCTGTTGGTGAAGGGACCAGGGCAGCTGCTGGCATCATGCCTTATTTTCCTACTACACAGGACACTAATCTGCCTCTCTCTCTCAATCAGCAATCAACAGATGCCATGGAAAACTCATGGCAGGCATCCCATAAATCGACAGATGATTGCTCTATTTTTTAACAGAATACTCACTTCGAGACTCAAGGATTTGATAGTTTGGGTTTGAGACATACTAATACATCTTCTTAGAATGAAACGATGAGAAAGGGAATTAAACAGGGAATTAAACATTCAATTGGAAGAACTACAATCTCTGGTTCTCCATTTGAACTAGTTCAAGATCAAACTGAATATGTAGAACCCCAATTAAGGAGATCTACCAGAGAAAAGAAAATACCAGCTAAATACTCTGATTATGAGTTATTGTTCACTGAAGAAGCAGAGCCTTCAATTCTTGTCTCAGAATTCTCAGAACCATCAACATTTAAAGTTTCTCTCAAAGATGTTAATAATGAGAAATGGAAAATAATGATGCATGAGGAGATGGATTCTTTACTGAAGAATCAGACTTGGGACTTATTCTCTCTTCTGCCTAATCGAAGACCTCTTAGGAACAAGTGGGTATACCGGATAAAACAAGAAGATGAAGGCAGAAAATGCTTCAAGGCCAGATTGGTGGTAAAGGGGTTTGATCAAGAGCAGGGAATAGATTTTAATGAGATCTTCTCACCAGTTGTCAAGATGACAACTATCCAGATAGTCTTGGGATTAGCGGCAATGTGGGATCTTTAGTTGGAGCAGCTTGATGTGAAGACCGCATTCCTACATGGTGATGTAGAAGAAGAGATTTACATGGAGCAGCCTCAAGGATTCATCAAAAAGGGACAAGAACATCTTTATTGCAAGCTAAATCAAAGTTTGTATGGCCTCAAGCAAGCCCCAAGACAATGGTACATAAAATTCAATCGCTTCATGGCTGAAAACAATTTCACAAGATGTGAATCAAACCCATGTGTCTACTTTAAGACACTTCCTAATGGTGAGTTCATAATTCTCCTTCTTTATGTCGATGACATATTAGTAGCCAGCACAAACAAAAGGATTGTTAATGAGTTAAAGGAGAAATTGGCAAGAAAATTTGACATGAAGGACTTAGGGGCAGCCAAGAAGATTCTTGGCATGAAAATCACAAGAGATAGGAAGAAGAGGGAAATTAACTTATCCCAAAAACAATACATTGACAAAGTTGTTGAGAGGTTTGGCATGGCTAATACAAAATTTACTCCTCTTCCTCTTGCTCGTCACTTCAGTTTAAGTTCTGAATTGTGTCCAAAAACACAAGAAGAAAAGGAATTCATGGAGAAAATTCCATATAAATCTGCAATTGGAAGCATTATGTATGCAATTGTTTCTACCCACCCTGACATTGCCCATGCGGTGGGAGTTGTCAGAAGATTTATGAGCAATCCTGGGAATGCTCATTGGGAAGTAGTTAAGTGGATACTACGGTATCTAAAAGGAACTTTAGATTATGCATTATGCTTTAGAGGAAATAAAGATCAGCTGCAAGGTTACATTGATTCTGATCTTGCCGGAGACATGGATAAATTAAGGTCTACCACTGGATATACCTTCATGTTTGCTGGAGCTGCTATCAGTTGGGCTTCAAGGTTGCAACATTGTATTGCTCTTTCTTCAGGAGAGGCTAAATACTTGGCTCTTTTCGAAGGGGCAAGGGAAATGATTTGGCTACAATGATTGCTTGGTGACTTGAAAGTTCATCAAAATGAATATAATTTTTTTTTTGACAGCCGCAATGCTATCTTCATGGCTCATAATCATTCATCATAGTGTTTCTCTAAGAACATTGACGCACATGCTCACTTTGTTCATCATGCAATTGAAGAAGGAAATTTGAAATTTGTCAAAATTGATACCAAGATCAATCCGATAGACATATTCACAAAGTTTGTCGCCAAAGAGAAGTTCAAAAGTGCAAGGACTTCTCTTGGGATTGTAAAGAAATGATAAATCAGCACTTCAGCAGGGTATTGGGTGTTTAGTTGTCCTTCAGGTGGGAGTTTGTTGAAAGTTGAAGGCCAACAGTCTTTTGTCTCTTATTGTGACTCTTTGATTCCGAAGACTCTTCATTGTATTATTGCTGGAGTCTTTATATTTTCTGTAGATTCTCATTTGTAAATTGATCTTTCATATTAATACAATACTCTATAGTCTAGATGTAGCCACTTTTGTGGTGAACCAGGATAAATCTCCTTGTTGTGTGTTTGTTGATTATGTTTATATCTGCTGTTTTATTCTTCACAATTCGATTCCTTTCAGTGTATAGGTAATATGTTGAATATAGATAACATAGGTATCGTAGAAAATGGTTTGGTAAGTATTCATTTTATGCAATGAAATATTTGAAGGAGACATGAGATGAATGATAAATTGATTATGTTGTTACAGTCCACACTAAATATAATATATTATGAAGAGATGAATGCCCATAAGAAGTGAATAATTTATTGAATGTATGACTAGTTATAACAAACCACACTAAATATAATATATTATGAAGAGATGAATGCCCATAAGTAGTGAATAATTTATTGAATGTATGACTAGTTATAACAAATAATGATGGTTTGATCACAAGATTAATTATGGTAATTGAAGAGTGTGTGTCTTCATGTAGAAAATTATCTAAGGGATTCAATGATTGAGAAGGTGAGATGATATTGAAGAATGGATTGACATGTTGCATAGTTATTTTTACTATCTTTTGATCTTATTAATTATTGATGAAATCAGTAGAATACAAATAAAATGCTTATGAGTAAAGAAAAATGAGATGAGAATGCAATAATGATCAAAGGGAAAAAAAATTATTGTTTTGTATGTATGCCTGATGATATTGATTCATATTATACACTAGATAATATATGACGATACAATAAAGTATGAGGGTCTATCAATAGTAGTGAATGAGAGTCTTTCAGTTGAAGTACTATATATTTTGGTATTTTAGATGAAGATGTAAAGTAGAATACCAATGTTTTCTTTGAAGTTTTAAAGTTGAATGTTATTTTTACTCTCACATACATAATATGGATTGTCATGAATAATTGTGTAGTATGATTAGTAGGATAGATTGGAGAGTAAAGATGAGTGTTATCTCTATGTTCATAGTATGTTAGTTGCAGATTTAATTGAGGGTGGTATTGATAATTTTGCAGGTGCATAATAAAATGTTTGCAGGTACACTTGTGAAATGATGTATTGGCATGCTTATAATCAATTGGTGTGGGTGAGAATAAAGGTGAAAATGATGAACATAACTAATTGAATGTTTGAAGATGATAATTTGATGATCACCAAAATGCAGAAAGTCAATGCAAGACATTAAATCAATTAATGGATTGTATTGTCATTGATGTCAACTTGATATAATATGATTGGTTATATACATTATGTCAAAGACTTAAAAGAACTAGAGAGATAAAGGTTATAATTTTAGTAATGCATAAAAGTTCAGTATTCACAAAGTGACAACAGACACCGAAGGACAAGTGCGTACCGATGGACAGAAAACCCCAAGAAAAAAGTCACAGCGATACCCAAGAAAAAAAAACTAACAAGCATTACCGACGAGCAGAATCACAAGCATTACCAACGAGCAGAATCATAAGCATTACCGATGAAAAGAATCACAAGTGTTACCAACAAATAGAACAACAATGTTACCCAATGGATAGAAAACCCCGATAGAGATACTCGAGCAGAACTGAAGTGTTGACCGAAGCTAATAGAGTTAAACACCAAAAATAACTGAAGCTTAGAAATGACAAAATGCTTAACCAACAAGACCTAAAGGAGTTAACTAGTTGTTAACATTATTTTCATCGACAAGTTAAAACCAAAGATAAGTGAAAGATTTAAAGTTGCTTTATTCTAGTTGTCAAAGAGATATCTACGAGATAAATAAAAAAAGAGTAAAGCTTTAAAGAAATATTGGCTAAGATTGCGGATCACGCCAAGAACAAAAAATTCAAGAACCTAGAAATAGTTCAATCGTGTCTATAAAGAGACAACCTAATTCATTATGAATTGAAGGGGAGTGAATAGATAAAGAGGATGTTGAAGAGAAACTAATGAAGAACAACTTCAATCAGACCTAATCAATCAAGATAAAGAACTGAGCTAAATCTGCAAACATCGAGCAACAAAGCACAACATCACCGAGCAAAAAGAAGTGGAGCAAAGGTATTGAAAAGATACATTGATCTGAAAGGTATTATGAGCTTACAATAGATCTAAAAATATGCAAGTCTATAGTTGTATATGTGAATAGATTATTTATTGTTTCAATTTCACCATTGGATCATAAAGTCTCTTAACTAAGTAGGACTTAACAATCATTTCTATATTAAGATACATCATAAGGAGTATCAAAATTTTAATCATGAAGATAGCATGAGATGCCAGATACCAATTGACAAACTACACTAGGTTTGGTCATTAAGGTAGCATAGAGATGCCAGATAACAAGTGACAAACTATTCTATTTAAATCTTCTAACAAGGTCACACCTAACAATTTGTTTGTAACTTTTAATAGGGTTGGCTCTTCACCGATCTCACTTCAGAAGAGTGAAAATTTTGGGTTACCAGTCCCAAGTGGTTTTTCCCTTAACATGGTTTCCACGTTATATATCTATGTGTCAAATGAATTTATGAGTCATTACTTTAGTGTTTTTCATTACACATAACTAAATCAGGATTGATCAGTATACACTAAGTCATTTACTATATTTCAGTAAATGAAAGACTGCTAATTGTTAAACAGTAAGAATAAGGTTTAAAAGTGAACTCTGAGCAGTAGTTATTTGTTGAGATTATTTAAAGGCATTCATCTTGTAGGAGTGAAGATAACTAGAGGCTTAATATTGTGGTACTAAGTTTTTGGGTTCATTTATTAGAATATTTTGAGGCCACTGATTCACCCCCCCTCTCTCAGTTATTCAAACAATTGGTATCGGAGCTTGTGTACTTAGAAAAGGGAGTTTGAAAGCTCAAGGAAAAGATCACAAGATGAACAAACGAGAGGTATCCAAGTTGAACAAAGACAACTTTGCATCATGGAAAAGTAGAATAAGAATCCACCTATCAGGTATTGTTAATGATGTTACTCAACACATAGATATTGAATATGTGTTTCCTATAGGACCTCACACACTTGATCAATAGAGAGAAAAGCATGAGCATAATTGCATAATGATAGATCTTTCTTCCTCACTCTCTGATGTTGAGTTTGAAGATGTCAAAACCTGTACCTCTGTAAAGAAAATGTGGGATAAATTGAAGCTGGTACATGGAGGAGATGCTAATGTACTAAGAGTCAAGGAAAAAATCCTAAGAGAGAGGTTTGATGACCTAAGGATGAAAGAAGGAGAAAATATCACTTAGTATAGCTACAAAATAAAAGAGGTAGCCAATGCTATTTGAGGAGTTGGAGGTGTTCTTGCAGAAGAGACAGTGGTAAGTAAAATTCTAAGAACCTTACTACCTATATATGTTATTAGAGTATCTTCTATACAAGAAATGAGAGCATTTGCAAACAATATTGTTACTCTAGATAGTCTAATTGGTAGACTGATTTCATTTGAGATGAATAATTTTGATAATAGTGTCTTACCATCTATAGAGTCTGCATTCAAATATTCTTTAAGAATAATTAAATAAAGTCATAAACACAGTATGAGGAATGATACTGAAAGTGATAGTGATGACCAAGATCTTGATGAGATTGAAGCACTAATGGCTAGAATATTGTAGAGAGGAAAACGTAGATACAAAGGTAAATTACCACTTGTATGTTTTAATTGTATAGAGATTGGACACTTTGCTCCAAGATTTCCTAACAGAAGAAAAGATGATAGAAGTAATGATAGATCATATGAAAAGAAGTTTAACTAAGGTGATAATAGAGATTACTTAAGAAACCAACAATCTGAAAGAAGAGATACCCAAGACTACAAGGACAAAGGAAAGAAAGCTTATTACCTAGCTCAGAATAGAACTAATGATACTGACACCGAATCTGATGAAGACATTAAGATGGTATTTGTAGCCATGAAGGATGATTTAGACAAAGAAGAAAGGTATGTAGAAACTGCACTCATATCTAAGGTTAGTAAGAATGATGTCTAGATTATAGATAGTGGCTTCACTAACAACATGACCGGTGATAAACACAAGTTTGAAACTTTTGAGTACTATAATGGTGGATCAGTAAGAATGGGTAATGATACACCTTGTCTAGTTTAAGGTAAAGGAACCATAATGTTGAATAACCTAATCAAATGTGAAAATTATTACTTGGTAAAAGGAATTAATTATAATCTATTGAGTGTTTCATAGCTAAGTAAAATAGGTCACCGAGTGGAATTTGAAAATAAGAAGGCAAATATATTCAATGAATCAAAAGGTTGATCGGAACTAGTGAACAGAAAAAAGGTAACCTTTTTCTATCTTGATGATATAAACACCACTTGATTAATGGATAGAAACGAAGACATATGGTTGTGGCATAAGAGATTATGCCATGTGAATTTTGACAACATGATAAAGATAAGCAATAAAAATAAAGCAAGAGGCTTACCGAGCATATCAAAGCCCAAACATATCATGTGCAATAATTGTCAAAAAGGTAAGATGACAAAGTCTAGTTTCAAGAGTAAAGCCCATACATCTATTAAAATTATAGAATTAGTCCTTACTGATCTATGTGGACCCATGAGGAAAAAGACTTACTATGGTGATAGGTATTTAATTCTCTTTGTAGATTATTATTCTAGAATGATGATAGTTATGTTCTTAAAAGATAAATTAGAAGCATTCAAGATATTTAAATGGTATAAGGATATGGTAGAAAAACAAAGTGGTAAGGAATTGAAATGCTTAAGATCAAATAGAGGAGGGGAATTTGTTTCAGATGAATTCACTAACTTTTGCAATGAGCATGGTATTAAAAGAGAGGTTTCTCCACCAAGAACACCACTATAAAATGGGATTGCTGAAAGGATAAATAGATCCATTGTTGATTGTGCAAGAACACTGATGATTGAGAAAAGCATCACTTCAAGTTTCTGGAGGGAAGTTGTCAGTACTTTTGTCTACACATTGAACAGAGTACAATTGAAGAAGGACACAAAGAAGGCACCCTATGAGCTACAGTATGGTTACACACCCAATGTAAGTTAGTTTAGAATTTTTGATAGTCAATGTTATATTTTGAAAGATGGTAGAAATAGAAAGATTGACTCCAAAATTGAAGAAGGTATCTTTCTAGGGTATTCCACCAAGAGAAAGGCTTATAAGTGTCTTAACAAGTCCTCTAACAAGATCATTGAAAGTGCAAATGGAAGAATAGATGAATATGCAGAAAAGAATGATAAGGAAAGAAGAAAAGAACTAGAAGACTACAACAAGTTTGTTTATACTGAAGAACCTGACACTCTACCTGAGCAACAATGTATCACTCCCAAGCAACAAAGCATTGCACTTGAGCATCAATCTGCAAATACCAAAAATAGGAAAATAATCAAGATGATGTTCCAAGCAATGGAGATTAGAATGAAGGTCAAGATGATGATCAAAATGATGAACATAGAGCTGAACCAAAAATTTCCAAGTATGTCAGAAGACATCACCCATAGAACCAGATCATAGGAGACAAGAAGGCTTGAACGAGAACAAGAAGTAAGTCACTAAGCACCACACATTTAATTTGTGATTTTGAGCCTAGATTTGTTAACACTGCACTAGAAAATGAAGAATGCATCAGTGCTATGAATGAAGAAATAGAAGAGATTGAGAAGAACAAGACATGGACACTAGTACCGAGACCTCATGGAAAGAATATCATCAGTACCAAATGGATATTCAGAAACAAGTTGAATGAGAATGGAGAAGTCACAAAAAACAAAGCAAGGTTAGTATGCAAGGGGTATGCACATGAAGAAGGTATTGATTATAGAGAAACCTTTGCACCCGTTGCTAGACTAGAAGGAGTAAGAATATTACTTGATTATGCTACATTCAAGGGATTCAAGGTATACCAGATGGATGTCAAATCTGCATTCCTAAATGGATTACTAGAAGAAGAGGTATACATTGAACAACCAGAAGGGTTTGTTGATCCAGATAAGAGAAACATGGTATGTAGACTACATAAAGCCTTGTATGGATTGAAATAAGCATCGAGAGCCTAGTATGAAAGACTTCACTCCTATCTCATAAGCATTAGATTTGTAAGAACAAGTGAAAATAGAAATCTATATTTAAAAGAAGATATTGATGATAATATTCTAATTGCTTTAATATTTGTCGATGATATCATATTTGGAGGCAATAATATGCTATGTAAATATTTTCTAATGAGATGAGCAAAGAGTTTGAAATGTCTATGTTTGGGGAGATCAAATTATTTGTTGGTCTATAGATTCTTCAACAAGATGCAGGCATATATATCACTCAATCCAAATACATCAAGGAAGTGCTGAAGATATTCAAGATGGAAGATTCCAAGCCAGTTGGAACACCTATGGAAACCAGATGTAAGATGACAAAAGAAGACAAATAAAATGAGGTAAACCAGACCTTGTATAGATCAATGATTGGAAAACTAATAGATTTTGTTCATACCAGACCATATATTACACATGCATTTGGAATAGTTGCAAGATTATCTGCTAATCCCAAAGAATCACATATGACTATTGTCAAGAAAATTCTGAGATATCTAAAGAAAATTCAGGACTATGGCTTATGGTATAATAAAAATGGTAAATTTGAGCTTCAAGTCTATACAAATGTTGATTGGGATGGAAACCTAGATGACATGAAGAGAACAACTAGAGGAGCATTCTTCATGGGTGGCAAACTTGTCACATAGATTAGAAAGAAGAAAGGATGCATCTCATAGTCTACTGCAAAATTTGAATATGTGGTTGCTACTGCAAACTGCTCAAATATTGCATGGATCAAACAATTACTGGAAGGTATGAATATGAATATTCTTGAACCAGTGATTATCTATTGTGAAAATACCAGTGCAATTAACATATCAAATAATCTAGTCATGCATGCTAACACTAAGCATATAGAAATCAAGTATCATTATTTAAGAGAAAAAGTGCAAGAAAAAGAAGTGATACTTGAATATGTTAAATCCAAGGAACAATTAGCTGACATATTTACCAAGCCATTGTTGAAAGATACATTTGAGTACCTGAGAAAGAGACTAGGGGTACAACCCTTGTTTATTAGTTAGTAAGCTGACTAGGAGATTGCATCATCCTATACAAAAATCAGAAGATCACTCATGTTGATGCAAGAAAAGAAATGGACTATACAAATACATCTGTACACAGCAAGGTACAAATATTCACTGAACACCAGAGGTAATTTTGGCTAATACAGAGCTATGTTGCTGATGGAAAGGGAAATTCAAGGAGTATATTATAAAAAGGAGAAAGGATAGAACTTTGGCATTCTCAATGTTTTCTTTGGCATTGTTTTCAAAGGGAGAGAATATCAAGATGGAGAGAGAGATTATCCTAAGAAGATACAAAGGAGAGATATTATATATACATAAGAAATATCCATCAAAGGGAGAGATATAACCTAAAGAGAGAGATTATATCTAGATGGGAGAGATATAAAGAGATGTAACCTGTAAGGGAGAGAATATCCAAAGGGAGAGATTACATATGAAATATCAATCACGAGGAGAGAATATCATGAGGGAGAGATAACTTATTGCTGCCGAAGAAAAAATAGATGATCAAGGAGAGGAACACTTACAGAACAACACAGATCAGAGATAGAAGCTGCTACATCTATCCGGTGAAGGGATTGAAGATTGAATAAACTACTCTGCAAGAAACAAATCTAATCTATATGATCTTATCGAGAGATAGACATTTGTATTGGTTATAGAAAAATAAGTTTGTTAGTTTGATGAAATACAAATTGGTGTATTTCATATTGTATTAGTAGTAATATGGTATGATAATGTTATGTATTGCAATCAATGCCAAAAGGAGAGATTGATTAACATAACTAATTGAATTTTTGAAGATGTTAAGCTAATGTCACTGAAATGTAGAAAGTCAATGCAAGACATTAAATATGTTAATGGATTCTATTGTCATTGATGTCAACTTGATATAATTTGATTGGTTATATACATTGTGTCAAAGACTTCAAAGAAATAGAGATATAAAGGTTATGCTTTCAGTAATGCATACAAGTTTAGTATTCTCAAAGTGATCACAGACACCAATGGACAAGTGTACACTAACAGACAGAAATCCCCGAGAGTAAAGACATAGTGATGCCCAAGCAAGAAAATGGACAAGCATTACCGACGAGCAGAATCACATGCATTATCGATGAGAAGAACCACAAGTGTTAGTGACAGATAGAACAACAGTGTTACCCTATGGACAGACAACCCCAATGGAGATACCCAAGGAGAACTAAAGTTTTGACTGAAGCTAACAAAGAGTTAAACACCGAAAAGAACTGAAGTTCAAAAATGAAAAAATACTTAGCCGGAAAGAGCTAAAGAAGGATTTAACTAGTTGTTACCATTGTTTTCATCAACAAGTTAAAACTAGAGATAAGTGAAACATTTAAATTTGTTTTATTCCAGTTGTCAAAGAGATATATACGAGATAAAATAGGAGTAAATATTTAAAGAAAGATTGGCTAAGGTTACAGATCATGCCAATAACAAGAAAGTCAAGAACCTAGAAATGGTTGAATCATGTCTATAAAGAGACAACCTAATTCATTATGAATTGAAGGGAAGTGAATAGAGAAAGAGGATGTTGAAGAGAAATTGATGAAGAAAAACTTCAATCTAACCCGATCGATCAAGCTAAAGAACAGAGCTAATTCTATGAACACCGAGAAACAGAGCACATCATCACCAATCAGAAAGAAGTGGAGAAAAGGTATTGAAAAGATACATTGATCAGAAAGGTATTATGAGCTTACAATAGATCTAAAAATTTGCAAGTCTATAGTTGTTTATGTGAACAGATCATTTACTATTTCAATTTAACCATTGGATCAGAAATTCTTCTAACTGAGTAGGACTTAACAATCCTTTCTATATTGAGATACATCCCAAGGAGTATCAAAAAATTTGATCATGAAGATAGCATGAGATTCCAGATACCAATTGACAAACTACACTGGGTTTGGTCATAATGGTAGCATAGAGATGTCAGATATCAAGTGACAAACTATTCTATTTAAATCCTATAACAAGGTCACACCTAACAGTTTGTTTGTAACCTTTAATAGGGTTGGCTCTTCACTGATCTCACTTCAGAAGAGTGAAAATTTTGGGTTACTGGTCCCAAGTGGTTTTTCTCTTAACAGGGTTTCCACGTTAAAAATTCATGTTTCAAATGTGTTTATGAGTCATTACTTTAGTGTTTTACATTAGACATAACTATATCTGGATTAATCGGTAAACACTAAGTCATTTATTGTATTTTGGTAAAAGAAAGACTGCTAATCGGTAAATAGTAAGAATAAGAATTTATAAGTGAACTCTGAGTAGTAGTTATTTGTTGAGATTATTTAAAGGCATTCATCTTGTAGGACTGAAGATAACTAGAGGCTTAATATTGTGCTACTAAGTTTTTGGGTTGATTAATTGGAATATTTTGAGGCCACTGATTCACCCCCNTTCCCCCCCCCCCCCCCCCTTAGTTATTCTAATAGAAAACACTAAGTCATTTAGTGGTTGATGACAATATCCTTGTTTTGATCCTAATTATAAGAGAAGATTTTGAAGATGAATTTCTAGAACTGATAACAAGATCTTTGTAATCTTGAATTCTATCAAATGTTATGTATGGAAAAATAGTATCCTCTGAATAATATTTTTTCTAAATATTCTAAGGTGTTGAAGTTCCTTGGAATAGGTGTTCCTAAAATTAGTAAGGTTTTGGTGCTCCTTGGAATGAGTGTTCCTAAAATCTGTAAGGTGTCGGTGCTCCTTGTAATGGTTATTCCTAAAATTATAAGGGATTAATGCTCCTAGAGTGGGTTCTCTTAAGTTTGTCTAGTGATGCCCTAATGTATGCTACATGAGGCATTGTTTTGCTAGTGAGTTCTCCACTATAAAGAAGTGTGTCAAGTGTCTAAATGTGTGCATATGCTTTGTTTTTTATGATATCTTATATCTTTTGTACATACTTCTTATTTTTTTGTTGTTATTATATGATTTTTTGCATATTCCATTGAATTAAATTTAGTTTTTGCAATGGTTAAAAGATCTTGTTTTATAGATCATCGATTCATCCCCTTCTCAATAATCCTAGTATTCCAATCGTAGTACCATACATATATAACAATCTTCAAGAGGATAATATCCTTGATGTCTTGATTCTACAAACCCAACTTTAAAACATAAGGAGCATAATCAAATTGACTCTATTAAATCTATTTTTCCTTCTTCACTTCTTTCTCCTATAGAAATAGGTAGACCATCAACTCTTCAATATAATTATTGGTGAACCTTAGAAATCACACCAACATTCAATACCAAGAATAAGACCCTTGAATTTGAGAATCCAACAACTCCATTTAATGAGTGTATTGATATTGATTGGTCTTTTTTAGATTTTAATCTCATTCCACCTAAAAGAGATTCTTCTCTTACCGATACATCAAACCTTCCTGATGAGCTTGTTTATTTCAAAAGAAACTTTAGGTTTCTAACCTTCTCATTTTACCAATCAATCTATACATTCTTCTCCTAATTTCTCCTCACAACAGGAGACTATTTTGTTTGAGCTTTAATAAAGACAACTTAATTACTCTTCCTTTGAAAAATAAGTGAAAAATAGAGGAAAAAAAACAATTCTTCCATTTGTATGTATCATCAAATTCATGGTAATAAGAATAATAAATGTTATGATTTGAAGTGTAAAATTTATAAATTCATTGTTTGTGGTTGATTTAAATGAAATGTAATAATGAATGACACATTTATCACAGTAATTTTAAATAGCATTTATAATCCTATATTATGCTTCTCCTTACTATGTGACATTTCTAAGTGTATCCTTTGTAGGCTCATTGTCATTTATGGTGATCCAACTTTAGGTGCAATCATAATTTGTGAGAAACATAATAGTCATATTTCCTTGTCTCCTGACAAGGGATGAAAGTGTCCTACTTCACTCTCCTGTTTATCTCAAAGGATTCATTTTCTCTCTTTAATGACTCATTTATTTTATAATATGACATCCTTACTTGCATCTATTTGTTGTTTTACATGAGTATATTCTCTTTTTCCAGAGATTGACATCCTGAGTTACAACCTTATGCTTTCTTGAAAGCATATGTCTATTATAAATAGAAACTAATGTGTCCATCTTATTACCTTCCTATCCAATACATTTAATATCCCTTCTTAACTTGTACAGTTTATAGTATGATGTCTTTCTTGCATGGATTTTTTTTTTTTACACAAGGATCTTCTCTTTTTCAAGAGATTTACATCCCGAGTTGCAACCGTATGCATTCTTTAAAGTGCATCTTTATTATAAAAAATCTAACGCTTAGAGCATATACCAGATTATTATTTCTATCTCATTTTTTCTCTTTTAAAGGATCCATTGTATCTTTCTTGTTCATCTCTTTTATACCATGATGTCCTCCCATTTATGCACATGTTCTTTAAGGATCTTTCCCCTTTACAAGATTAGTATCCTCCTTACAATTTATTCCTTACTTATAAGTGCATATCTTGTATAATTGAGTTGACCACTGAATAGACATAATGTGGCATCATTTTTCTCTTTTTTTCATATCTCTATGAATTTGTATTGTTTTATGATGGTACATCCCTTTTGGCATGAATACTTTGTTTCATGGAAGATATTAGCATCTTCTCTCAACAATCCTTTTCATGCCTCAAAGGGCGTGTCTATCATCTAATAATCATCCATATTATCATTTCATTTCTTTCTTTTACGACTTGCTTAATTTATATGGGATGGACCTTTTCTACCATAATATGTTTGTTTTACATTAGCTGGAGTTCTCTTTGGTTTGCAGCTTACTTTTTCTTGGAAATATGTATCTATGATTAAGCGACTTTAATTAGGGATTTATAATATATTTTTTCTTTCCTTCACACTTGGGGGGAAGATTTTATGTAAATTATTTTTCTCTCTTATCTAAGGATCTACTTTCCTTATTATAGAGAAATTTGTTTATCATGTGACATTCTTTTTCTTATAAAGAATTGCTTTCTTTTATTTAATATTCTCTCTTAAAAAGGAAGTGTGCATCCTTGATCACAACCTCTTCTTTATTTCAAAAACTATGTTCATTATAAACACATTCCCTTACTATATGTTTCCAAGTCTGTCATCCTTCACCAAGAAACCTTTTTTCACCTAGAAATAGGGGACTAAATGGGTGCATTATTGTTCTTCTCCCCCTCTTTTTCTTGAAGATGTTATCTTTGTTCAAGAGCTACTCTTCAAGGTATATATCTTTATGCTAATATCTGTTCCTTTCAGGGTTACCTCTCCACAAGCAGAATATCCTTTCATGATTATCTATTTTCTTAGCTTATAAAAGTGAACACTCTTAGCTAAGTTTATGGCATACATGTTTTTTGAAAGGATATCTTCTTGTTTTTGGAAATAGGTTTCCTTGATTCTCTTCCTTACAATGTCTCCTATGTTTCCATCATAAGGAGGGGCCATACATATGGCCTGCCTTTTACATTACATATATTTTTGATCCATAGATTGATCGCTATTCACGGATTCACAAGGAAATTTCCATAAAGAGTAATCCTTGAACATGGATTCATATGGAATTTCCATAAGACTGATCCTAGACATGGATCCACATGGAGAAAATGGTTTCCATAAGAATGTTCCCCACAAGCCACCATGTGCACAAATATTTCATGGTAGAATTGAATAGCATAACACAATTTTATAGATTATCAATTCTCTCTCTCTCTCTAGTAGGTTAGACCATGGACTTTGTATACATATATATA
>MU226451.1:375636-413315 GCA_018584345.1 Thuja plicata
AGTGAGGATTTTTTATTTAAATAAAAGAGGAGGAAATTCCTTTTAATTAAATAAAGGCTTAGGATAAAGTGATTTTATTATTTAATTAAAAGATATTTTTAATTAATTAAAAGAGAGCATGTTCTCTGAATTAAATAAGATTTTTATTTTTTATTTTATTTTATTTTCTCTTTTAAATTAAATAAGGCTCAAAACCTTAGGAAATATTGAATTGATTATGATTTGATCAAGGAAATTGATATAATTGATATTGTTGATATTTGAAAATATTGATTCAGAGATTTGATAAATTTAGAAATGGGGCCCAAAGTCTAGGCGACCATTTTAGGGTGCACACACACACACACACACATATATGTATATGTATGTATATATATATACATATATATATATGTATACATCTATATATATATGTATATATATACATATATATACATACATCTATATATATATACATATATATATAGATGTATATATATATACATATATATACATATATATATATATATATATATAAGGGTGAAGTCATTATAAGTTATCTACTAACAATATTTGATTAACATTAAATACATTGTGGCATTAAATGTTTTGTCTTAGCATAACTTCAGGAGTCCATGCCGCTTATGCCTCATCCTCTCTCCCACGAGAGGTCTCTCGATGAGACACTATAATCCCTGTAGTGGCATCTGGTGCATCACACATCTTGAATGCCTCATAGTTATGTGTATCCATATCATCATTGAAAGACTCATCAAGGGGACCCAAGCATAAATTCTTGCACATAATGAAAGTATGGGGCACACAAACATGTGCACCTCGTGGGGATGTTGAAGTGCTAGCATCATCAACACTGGGCTATACCAATTATGTAGTGTGCCTAATCAAAAGCCCACTCAAGATGTGAATGAACCTAATGCTCTCTGAGCCAACCTTTACAATAACATCTAGATTCTATACTAGAGGATGGGAGCTAATGTTAGAAGGGAGAACATAAGGGCCCTATTTGTTCAACGCACCCCTGGTTTATTCTGGGAAGCGCCTCCACCCACACCATGTTTGATCTCATGCTCCAATAATTAACTTTGTGACCAAGCATGAATTCAACATATAGATTTTTAAGAAAAGAAAAAGGGATATCCTTATTGTTGTGGAGTGGTTTATCACAACTCATCCACCAATGATCCTAGAGTTCTCCAGCATAGCATCATTTGTGCACCATTTGATGGATAAATTTGGCTTTTTGGGATTAATGTTTATTCCAGTTTGGGATTCAAAAATAGGTCATCTATTTATTATTTTGTGATGTAAAGGGATATCACTCCATCATAATCGATCCCATCATCAAACTGGGCATACATTGTGCCTTGCCATTGAATTTCAACATTATGATGCATGGTAAGAGTCTCCATATTTTCATCTATGAAGTTCATTATGGTCAACATTGGGCATTATGTAGGGATGTTACCATACACATTTTCAATGTCCCTCAACTAATTCAAATTATCCCCTATGAGGTCCTCTACAGGTTGAGGGTTCATAACTAGAGGGTTTTCAACATGAGAGCTTTGAGGGAGTTAATTTTCAAGATCAGTGTTTTGCGTGGGTGGGTTTTCAGTCTTAGAATTATCATTTGTGTCTACCATGCCTAATTAAATTAAAATTTTATCTAATTAAAATATATTACACAAAAATTAACAAATTTCAATTTTAAAACCCTATATTTAACCAAAAAACTTACAAAAAATGTTTTTTTTAAAAAATGACTTATCTCTTGATGAATCCGGGAAAAAAATTACTATTGGTAGATAAAATACATGATTGCTATCGTATACGTGATGCTTTGATGCTATTTTGCCTAAAAAGTTGTGAATGAAAATGACAATCAATTAGGCATTTTGGGTAAACAGATGGACAGGTGTCGGGACCTGATAACTTCCATGACATATATGATATATGTCAATGATTTTCATTGACATATAATATTATAATAAATTATATTATAATACAATATAATATAATATTATAATATATAATATAATATAATATATTATATTATAATATAATATACTATAACATAATCTAATATTATAATATTATTTTATAATATATATTATAATATTATATTATATTATATATTATAATATTATATTATATTGTAAACATTCTTGGTTTAAAATAATCTTATATATTGGGTATTGATAGTTATTTGGTACCTGATACCTATCAGGTATCCTATGTGGCTTGTGTTTTGGGGTCTCCTTTGGCTAGGTGTATTGACACCTAGGCCTACTAAAAAGTCAAACATGCCTTTTCACATTTTTGGGCCGGTGAAAAAGGTATATTTATTCACATTGCCACTTTTTGGAACACAATGATCCTACACATACTCAAATATGATAAGGATATGATGTAATGCAATGTATACAAGTAAATCTAAACACCAAATCAAATTTATAAAGAGATAATCATATCCATCTAGATGCATACAATGTGAAAATATAGGATCTAATATCATGCAAAGGAGATCTAACTACCAAATCAAAATAGGAAGTGTTATGAGTTGGGTTCACGAAAAATGTATAGTTGGGAAAGAAGGAGCAATGTAAATAGGCAGATAAAACACCTATATTTTCCATAATTACACATTCACAAGGAAGATGCCCCCAACACGCTCAAGAGCAGACTCAAGCGTTAATTAGGGACAATGATCCTTCACTGAAATGGTGTGATTGATGGAAATGAAAAATTAATGTTATTAAATTATTTAAGATACCAATTAGACAAAGATGTAAAAAATGGAAAATTACAAACAAAAACATACTAATATTGAGAAGAATTTTGTAGATCTAGAAAGAAGAGAAGATGAATGAACTGTGGTTTTAATAGATGACCATAAAATAATAGGGATAGGCCAAAAGTCATCCTCCTTGGAACAGGATGGCAATAGCATCATGTACCTAGAAATTCTAGCTAAATTTGTTTGAGGAGATCTGACTATGTCTGATCTGCCTGATCCCAATCCGGTGATTTTGTAACCTATTCCCACACACAGAAAATGGAGAAAGGGGGTTTTCCTTGGTCAAAGACCTGTTTAGGAAACAACCTTGAAAAAAGATAGAAATTGTGTAAGGAAAAGTATGTTAAAAGGAAAATAGTATATTTACCTTGCATAAACCCTCAAGGATGAATGTATAAATCACTCATGCCCATATAGATGTTTGAATGTTCTTGGTATCCAAAGAGTTGACATTGGAATGAGATGTTTAAGCAAGGATTCCCTCACAAATGCATGGATGTATGATTTCAAATCCTAGATTTTGAATGTTTATATGCTTGAAAACGTTTGCAAAGAAGGAGAGAGAAGAATCAAGTAGTGATTAATCTTCTTGCTTGATTGAAAATTCCACTACCTGTCCATCGTGGGAGAGAAAATTTCTTCAGTTGGAGAAAATTGCATTTGACTTGATAGAATTTGAAGAAATAGAGGCTTGGAGATGTTGAATTAGGATGCATGCCTTTAATCTTTAATCCAAAATGCTCTTGCTTTCTTGAAAAATTGATTACTTACTTGAAAAAATGCTTGTACTTAGATATGATATCTAATATGACGAGAGAAGAGACCATTTTATACTTTACACCCTCATTTTGGGACTCATATTTGATCCAAGCTGACCATAAATCAAGAAATCCTGCTATTACCCTAACATCGGGCCCCGAGCAAATTTTAGACCCAAAATGTGTGGGGCAGGATGTCAATGGTGGCCTATACCTTGGCTAATGACCCCAGAATCATAGGAGATCTCAAGATGAAAGAAAGGAAGCAGGGGAAGAAAATATAGATTGTTAGGATCAAGCATAACTGAAAATTTCCATAATTAAGGCTAATATGATGCAGAGCAACACTGGAAGAAGCCACAAGTGAACAAAAGTGCTCAAAATGAGAAACTTTGATCCCTCACTAATCTTTCCCTCTATAAGGAAAATAACAAGAAAATATTCATATTTCCTAAAAACCAATCAATCTATTGGTTGAAACTCTTCATTTAGGCTCTATGGGTATGAGATCACCCATTTACTTATGTAGCACACACCTCAAATCACCAAAAAACAATACTATCCGAGAAATCCTTGTACCCTTTCTTAGGTGGTTTTCCTAAGACACCTTTAAATTTTGAAAAGGGACATGGAAAATAAATTATACAATTAGGTACCCTTTAGTAAGTTACAAAATACCCAAAAGTCACAGAGACCAACTCTACTCTAGTACCTATGAACAGCTGCAAGACACACAGACCTAATTGGCCAAATTAGGTTTGGTTTGTAAAGTAAGTATTGAGAGATGGGTACACAGAGTTGATAAAATAAACTAGGAGTGTTAAAATAACCCAAAACATCAACTTATCAAGTCCCATCAGATGATCCATTCATTTTTTCATACATTTGCTTACTTGACTGGTCAAATACATGAGGATATTTTAAATAGGGCTTGATCTTAAAAACCATAGACCTAACTTTGCATTCCTGAGATTATGAATTCCTATAGTACATGTACCTAAATTTAATTTTCTAATTGTTCATGAGTACCCCCTAGAGAAATCCCATGTTAGGGCTCCATCTTATGCACAGACACAAAATAGGATAGTTTATGGACTACGCTTACAAAACACTTCTAAATTCTACAAATCAATACTAAATTGAATGAAACAAATTGCAATAGAAAGTAAAATCACAACACCATAAAAATATGTTACTGGTTTTTCTTTTTGGAACCGCACAACATTGTACACACTCAGAATGCTCAGAAAAGTGTTCATATTCCTTCAAAACTTATCAAGCCATACAGATCTGTTACATATCTATCTTCTCTCTTTTGATCTCCTCTCCAAGCGAGCATTTTTATAGCATCATACCATCAATTCAACTTCCCCTATGTGACTTGTAACCTATGTAATACCAAATGACACTATGTTAGGTTACTCAACAATATGTTGACAACCTGACACTCGACAACAAGAAATGCTCAACAATAATGAAGCTTTGCTCGACAACTATGCAACTTTCTCGACAACTATGCAAATTTGACAGTCTTTAGGAAATGTATTACAGGACAAAAAAAACTGACTCCAAACACTTAGGGGTGAATCAAAACATGAAATAACCTAGGACTAAGGTTCAAACACATTAAAATGACAAGATGTCTTATGTTAATGGCTTAAGGAGACCTTAAGGTTTATAGTGTACCTTAAGATTCTTAACCTTACAAAGTAGACCAAGATCTTACAATAGGATGATCCAAGGAATCAATCCTTTATTCTTACAACAAAATTTTTAACCTAGAACTGAAAATGTAGAGAAAACGATCCTATCATAGAATAAGTCGAGAGTGCTCGGTACCATACTACTCTTGAAAAAATAAACTCAAGTCTCTTGAGTTAGTATTTCTGCAATGTTGATTCCATTATTTTCAATGGCTTCAGGTGTTAGCTATGAAGCATCTTCAAGGGGTTGGTTTTTCCATTTGACTAGAAACTCATAGTATGTTTTCCTTCTTGTTTGGTTAGCCACTCTCTTTTCAACAATGTACTTTATCTCTCGAGCAAGTGGCTTGGGTAAGTCCTACAACAATCTCTCTGAGTCTGGATCCTAATCTCCTATAGAGAGAGACATTATAAATAGTACCTTTGAAAGCATAGATGTCAACAATATTGAAGATAGGAGATAAACCAACACTTGGAGGTAGATCAATCTTGTAGGCATTGTTTCCACATTTCTTGAGAATTTTTAAAGGACCTAAATTCTTCATGATTAACTTAGTGTACTTCTCATTAGGTAATATTTCCTTCTTGAGATGAATCATCACCATATCTCCAGCTTGAAACTACAAATCCCTTCTCTTTTAATTTGCACATTCTTTGTATTTAGTGGATGTATGTTTCATCTTGGATTGGACTTGTTCATGAATGTCCTTCATGACTTCAACAAAATATTCTGCTAGAGCACTCCTCTTGGCTAAATATTTCACATCTCTGATGTCCAAAATACCCCTAGGATGGTTACCATACACAATTTGGAAAGGGGTTAAACTAGTGCTTATGTTTAATAAATAATTATTGGAAAATTCCGCTTGAGCTAATATGTTATCCCATTTAGTACCATGTTCTTGTGTGATACACCTTAGTAACCCAAGAGACTTGTTGATGAATTTAGTTTGACCATCTGATTAAGGATGGTAAGAAGATAACAGTGAAAAATTTGTACCAAGTTTCTTCCAAAGTGTCCTAATTTTGGATCTTTGTGTGAGATGATGGACAAAGGTAGACCATGAAGTCTAACAATCTCTTTGAAGAAAAAATTGCAATGTGAGAAGCATCATGAATGGTTTTTCAAGGAATGAAGTTGGCCATCTTACAAAATCTGTCAACAACCGCATACACACTTTCATCACAAGTCTTGGTCTTTGGTAGTCCTAAAACAAAATCCATGCTGACCGAATCTCAAGGATTAGCAGGGATGGGAAGTGGTGTATACAAGCCTGTGTTTGAGGTATGACCTTTAGACCTCTGAATGAGAAAAAAAATTTCCACAAACCTTCTAATACCTGACTACATTTTAGGCCATAAATAGAACCTTTTCACTAAATCAAGGGTCTTTTCTATCCCAAAGTTCCCTGACAAGCTCTCACAATGTTTTTCTTTACTAATAGTTTCCCTCATTTAACATAGAGGTATACACAATTGACCTCCCTTAAAAAGTAACCCTTATTGAATGATAAACTATGATAAATCAGTATGATACCTATCCCCTTTTAGTAATAACTGAGAGGGGGGGAGGTGAATCAGTGGCCTCAAAAATTTCCAATAATGAACCGTTAAAACTTAGTACTAGAGAATTATACCTCTAGTTCTCTTTAGTCCTTTAAGATGAATGCCTCCAAATATTTATATCAAATTGCTACTTGTTAGAATGCTTTGTAAAACCTTCTACTATATGTTTATCGATAAGCAGTCTTTCTATTTACTGAAACATAGTAAATAACTAGTGTATACCGATCAATCCATATTACTTATGTGGAATGCAAAATAATAAAGCAATGACTCACAAACACATAACACATGGATTTTTAACGTAGAAACCCTGTTAAGGGAAAAACCACTAGGACCGGTACCCCAAATTTTCACTCTTCTAAAGTGAGCTCGATGAAGAGCCAATCCTATGAAAGGTTACAAACACACTGTTAGGTGTGACCTTGTTAGAGGATTTAAATGAATATTTTGTCACTTAGTATCTGGTATCTAATGCTACCATCCTTGATCAAACACTCACTTGGCCTGTCAATAGGTATCGGGCATATCCAATGCTACTTTGTATGATCAAACTTTTTAATACTCCTTGGGATGTATCTCAGTTAGAAAAGACTTTTAAGTCATGCTCGGTTAAGAGACTTGATGCTTCAATGCTTAAACTAAAATAGTAAATAGATCTGTTCACACATACAACTTTAATTGTAGATTTTCAAATCTATTGTAAGTGCATTACCTCTTTGATCAATATAATCGATTCAATACCTTTTCTCCACACTATTCTTCTTTGTGATGATGTATCATTGTTCGTCGATGTCTGCAAAATTGATCTCTTTCCTCAGCTTGTTGATTAGGTCTGAATGAATACTTTCTTCTCCTTCAAAATATCTTCAGTATCTATTCTCCTTTCATTTCCATTGTTCATATTGAATAAGCTTGTCTCTTAAATAGACATGATTTTACCATTTTTGGCTTTTTGATCTTGGCGTGATCCACAATTCTTGCCACTTAAATTTAAAGGAAAACTCTAGTTTTATCTCGTAGATATCATCTTGCCAACTGGACAAATCAGCTTTAAATCCTTTACTTATCTCTGGCTTTATCTTGTCGATTAAAACAATGATAACTACCAGTTAAGTTTATATTTAGCTCTAGACAGCTAAGTATTTTGTCATTTCTGAACTAATTGTTCTGTCGGCCTGTACTTTAGTTATTCATCGGTGATATATAATTGTTCCATCGGTGTGACTTCAGTTGTCTTAAGGATCTCTGTCCATCAAGAAACACTATAATTCTACCCGTCGGGTTATACTGTGCTTTTTCTCATCGGGTAACACTATGACTTTTCTCTTCAATAATGCGGTGCTTTTTCTCATCACGTAAGACTATGAATTCACTCTTTTGGTTTACTCTGTCTGTCGGTGTGCACTCTGTAGGTGTATACAGTGACTTTGTGAATACTTAACTTTTATGCATTACTGATAGCATAATATTTATCTCTTTGATTATCTGAATTCTTTGACACCTTGTATATAAATAATTATATTATATCAAGTTGACATCAATGACAATACAATCCATTAACTGATTTAACATCTTGCATTATCCTTCTGCATTATAGTGATCAACATAAAATATTCAAACATTTAATCAGTTACATGTCATCAATCTCTCCCTTTGGCATTGATGGCAACATACTACATTATCATACTATACTATCACTAATACAATATGAAGTATATAGTTTCATCAAGATTTCGTAATGTAACTATTACAAATATCTGGCTTTCGGTAAGCTCAAAAATTATCTTAGATTTGTTTCTTGTAGAGTGGTTGTCTTCAATCTTTAATCCCTTCTCTAGATAGATGTATCAAAAGATTTCTTTGTACTGATATGTGCTCTGTCGTGACTATTCCTCTTCTTGATAATCTCTTTTTCCTTTAACAAGATTCTTTCTCTTTGTCTGAACTCTCTCCTTTTGTTGCTTCTCTCCCTTAGATGGATATTTCACGTGTAATCAATTTCCCTCCCTTAGAATGTTGATTATCTCTCCTTGTATCTGTATTCAATAATTATCTCCCTGTATTTGTATGATAATGAGATATTTCTCTCCCTTTGACAACAATGCCAAACAAAAATACTTCTTTATTTTTCATGTCCCATCACTTTGAATAATATATATTCCTTGAATTTTCCAATCCATCAGCAATATAACAACCTATGGTGCTCAGTGTAGATAATGGTGCTTGGTGTAGATAAATACCTTGTTGTGTACAAATGTATCTTTGTAGTCCATCTCTTTGCTTGCATAAAAATGAATGATATTTTGATAATATGTAGGTTGATGAAGCCTTCTAGTCATCTTAGTGACCAGTAGATAAGGGTTTGACCCATATTCTTTTCCTCAAGTAATCAAATGCATCCTTGGGCAGTGGCTTGGTGAAGATATCAACTAATTATTCCTTTGATTGCACATACTCAAGTATGACCTCCTTTGCTTGAAATTTTTCTGTCAAATAATGATACTTGATAGCAATATGCTTTTTCTTAGCATGCATGAATTGATTCTTAGAAATGTTTATTGTACTGGTATTATCACAATAGATGATTACTGGTTCAAGAATTTTCATATGCATACCTTCTAGTAACTGTTTGATCCATGCAATATTTGAGTAGTTTGCAGCAATAGCAACATAGTCTACTTCTGTAGTAGACTGAGAGATGCATCCTTTCTTCTTGCTAATCCATGTGACAAGTCTGTCACCCATAAGAATTCTCCTCCAGTTGTGCTCTTTCGGTCATCAATGTTTCTAGCACAATCACCATTGGTAAAGACCTTAAGTTCAAATTTGCCTTCTCTTCTATACCATAAGCCATATTCCTCAGTATTCTTAGGATATCTTAGGATTATTTTCACAGTAGTCATATGTGATTCCCTTGGATTAGCAGAAAATCTTGCAACTATTCCTACTACATGTGCAATATCTAGTCTAGTATGTACAACATATATGAGTTTTCCAATCATTGATCTGTACAAAGTCTGATTTACCTTAGTTGACTTGTTCTCCTTTGTCAGCTTACATCCAGTTTCCATCGGTGTTCCAACCGGCTTGGAATCTTCCATCTTGAATATTTTTAGCACTTCCTTGATGTATTTGGATTGTGTAAAGAAAATACCTTCATCTTGTTGCATGATCTGTAGACCAAGAAAGAACTTTATCCCTCCAAACATAGACATCTCAAATTATTTTCTCATTTCATTTGCAAATGATTTGTATAGCATATCATTGCCTCCAAATATGATATCATCAATAAATATTTCAGCAATCAAAATGTTAGCATCAGTATCTTCCTTCAAATAAAGATTACTATTTTTGCTAGTTCTTACAAATCAAATACTTATGAGATAGGAATGAAGTCTCTCATACCAGGATCTTGGTGCTTGTTTAAAACCATACAAGGCTTTGTGTAGTCTACATACCATGTTCCTCTTGTCTTGATCAACAAACCCTTCTAGTTGCGCAATGTATACCTCTTCCTCAAGTATTCCATTTAGGAATGCAGACTTGACATCCATCTCGTATACCTTGAATATTTTATATGTAGCATAAGAAAGTAATATTCTCACTCCTTCTAGCCTAGAAATGGGTAGAAAGGTTTATCCATAGTCAATCCCTTCTTCTTGTGCATACCCCTTGCATACTAGCCTTGCTTTGTTTCTGGCGACTTCTCCATTCTCATTCAGCTTATTCCTAAATATCCATTTTGTACTAATGACATTCTTGTCATTTGGTCTCGGTACAAGTGTCCATGTCTTGTTTTTCTCAATCTGCTCAATTTTTTCATTCATCACACTAATCTATTCTTCATTATCAAGTGCAGCATTGACAAAGTTTTGCTCAAAATCACAAATCAGACATCTTGTGTTTAGAGACTTACTTCTGGTTCTTATACCAGCCTTCTTGTCTCCTATGATTTGATTTTTTTGATCTTTCCTTCTAACATATCTAGAAAGTACGGGTTCAATTCTTTGTCTATCATCTTGATAATCATTTTGTCCTTCATTCTGATCTTCATCACTTGACACATCATTTTGAGAAATATCTTGATTTTTGGTATTTGCAGCCTGATGCTCAGTTGCTATAATCTATTTCTTGGGAGCTATACAATATTGTTTGGGTACAGTGTTAGGTTTTTCATTGTAAACAAACATGTTGTGTTCCTCTTGTTCTTTTGTGCTTTCCTTTTCATTCTTTTCTTCAAATTCATCTATCTTTACATTTGCACTTTCAACAATTTTGTTAGAGGCATTATAGAGACATTTATAAGCCTTGTTCTTGGTGGAATAACCTAGAAAGATGCCTTCATCACTTTTGTAGTCAATTTTTCCATTTCTATCCTCTTTTAAGATATAACATTGACTACCAAAGATTTTGAAGTAACTTACATTGGGTTTGTGACCACACCAAAGCTCATAGGGTGTCTTCTTGGTGTCTTTCTTCAATTGTAGTATGTTCAATGTGTAAACAATAGTACTGACATATTCCCTCTAGAAGATTTGGGTGATGCCTTTCTCTATCATCAGTGTCCTTACACAATCAACAATGGATTTGTTCCTTCTTTCAGCAATTCCATTTTACCGTGGTGTTCTTGGTGGAGAGATATGTCTTTTGATACCATGCGTATTGCAATAGTTAGTGAATTCATCTAATGTAAATTCCCCTCCTCTATTTGATCTTAAGCATTTCAATTTATTTTCACTTTTTTTTCTAGCATCACTTTGTACCATTTAAACATCTTAAATGCGTCCGATTTCTATTTTAAAAACATGACTATCATCATTCTAGAAAAATAATCAACAAAGAGAATAAAATAACTCTCTCCATAGTAGCTCTTTGTCCTCATGGGTCCACATAGATCTATATGGAATAATTCTATAATTACATCATATGTATGTGTTTTGCTTTTGAAACTAGTCTTTGTCAGCTTACCCTTTTGACAATTTTTGCACATGATATTATCTGGCTTAATCATCGTCGGTAAGCCTTAGACATTTCTCTTTTTTCTTATCTTTGTTTTCAAAGTTCACATAACACAATATTTTGTTCCACCACCATATGTCTTCATTTCTATCCATCAAAAAAGTGGTGTCAGCATCATTCAGATAGAATAAGTTACCTTTTCTCTGGTCACCGGTACCAATTAACCTTCGCGAATCATTGAAGATCTTTGGCTTCTTATTTTCAAATGCTACTCTGTGACCTAAATTGTTCAACTGAGAAACACTTAACAAATTATAATTCAGTCCTCTAACCCAGTAAGTATTTTCACATTTAATTAGGTTCTTCAACATTATGGTTCCTTTACCTTCAACTGGACAAGGTGTATCATTACCCATTCTTACTGAACCACCATTATAGTATTCAAAATTTTCAAACTTTTTCTTATCACCAGTCATATGGTGAGTGCAACCACTATCTATTATCTAGACATCATTTTTACTAACTTTAGATATGAGTGCAGTTTCTACATACCTTTCTTCATCTTCATCTTCATTTGAATCATCCTTCATGGCTAAAAATACCATCTTGATGTCTTCTTCTGATTCGGTGTCAGTGTCATCATTTTTGCATGTAGCTAGGTAACTGGCCTTCTTTCCTTTGTCCTTATAATCTTGAGTATCTCTTCTTTCTGATTGTTGGTTGCTTCTGTAATCACCTCTGTCAAACTTCTTTTCAAATGATGTGTCATTATTTTTTTCATCTTTTCTTTTGTTAGGACATCTTGCAGCAAAGTGTCAAATCTCTTTACAATTAAAACATACAAGTGGTAATTTACATTTTTATTTACCATTGCCTCTCTGCATTCTTCTAGCCATAAGTGTTTCACTTTTATCAAGATCTTCTTCTTCACTTTCACTTTCACTATCTTTTCTCATAGTGTTTTTATGACTTGATTTATTTATTCTTAAAGAAGATTTGAATGCACACTCTATGTTTGGTAAGGCACTATTATCAAAGTTATTAATCTCAAATGAAATCAGTCTTCCAATCAAACTATCTAGAGTAACATTGTTATTTTCTACTGCTCTCATTTCTTGTATGGCAGGTACTCTAATAGCATAAGTAGGTAGTAAGGTTCTTATAATTTTAATTACCACTGTATCTTCTTCTAGTACACCTCCAACTCCTCAGATAGCATTGACTACCTCTTTGATTCTTGTGCTGGGTATGTGCAGGATCATGGTATGCCAAAAAGTGGTGATGTGAACAAGAAGTCCTGATTGGTAGACTGATTGAAAAATATCTATAACTTTCAAATGGTATAACATTTTTTTTTAATCTGAAACATGTGTCACATTCTATGCTTCACCTACTATAAGAAAAAAAGAAAAAAAATTCAATTTGATTAAGTTTAGACTAAGTTAAGATGGTCAGACATGGGAGTATTATATTCTGGAAAAGTTGTAGAAGAAAAATCATAATTAATTATTTATTAGGAATAAAATTATGAAATAATATGTGTCACATCTGGACATGAGTCTACTACTTATATCTATAATTTAGTAAAAAAATATTATCATTTGATTGTGTTTAAGGTGGTTAGACATACAACTAGTTCTTATCTTTTTAGTCCTAATTGATAGACTGATTGAAAAATAGCTATATCTTTCAAACAATATAACATTTTTGAAATCCTAAACATGAGTCACATTCTATGCTTTTCCTACTACAATAAAAAAATAAAAAGTTTTCAATTTCATAAAGTTTAGACTAAGTTAAGGTGGTCACACACGATTTTTTTTGTATTCTGGGAAAGTTGTAGTAGAAACACCATAATTAATTATTTACTTGGAAAAAATTATAAAAAAATATGCATCACATCCGGACATGAGTCTACTATTTATATCTATAATCTTGTAAAAAATATTATCATTTTATTGTGTTTAGGGTGGTCAGACATACACCTACTTCTTATCTTTTTCTTGAAATTTTCATACTACTGCATATAAATTTGAAATTTCACCATATAGAATATTTTTTTAAAACAAAATGCCTTTTAAAAAAGAAATTTAATTTAGTTTTCTATAGATTCTCTTTTTTACACATTTTTTTATATAAGATTGATAACTGAATCATTTTTTTACGTCAACTTTCCTAAACCTGATTTTTTGAATTTTCATTGCCACTTAAGGGCCTGGTTTGGCATACCATGATCCTGCACATACCCTATTATACTAAGTAATGTTTTCTCCTTCTTTAATCCTTAGGTCATCAAACCTCCCTCTTAGGCTTTCATCCTTTGCTCTTAGTACATTGGCATCTCCTCCATGTACTAGCTGTAACTTATCCCATATTTTCTTTGTTGAGGTGCATGTTTTGACATCTTCAAACTCAGCATCAGAGAGTGATGAAGTAAGTTATATCATCATGTAGTTATGTTCATGCTTGACTCTTAATTGCTAGAGAGTACGAGGTCCTATAGGGAGCACATATTCAGTATCTAAGTATTGAACAATGTCGTTTCCAATACCTGATAGGTGGAGTCTTATTCTGCTTTTCCATGATGCAAAGTTGTCTTTATCCAACTTGGGCACATCTTGTCTATTTATCTTGTGATCTTTTTCTTAAGTTTTTAAACTCCCTTTCTAAGCACACAAGCTTTGATACCAATTTTCAGTAATAACTGAGAGGGGGGGGGGGGGGGAANGAGAGGGGGGGGGGGGGTGAATCAGTTGCCTCAAAAATTTCCAATAATGAACCCTTAAAACTTAGTACCACAAAATTATACCTCTAGTTATCTTTAGTCATGTAAGATGAATGCCTCCAAATATTATATCAATTTGCTACTTGTCGGAATGCTTTGTAAAACCTTCTACTATATGTTTATCGATAAGAAGTCTTTCTATTTATCGAAACACAGTAAATAACTAGTGTATACAGATCAATCCAGATTACTTACGTGAAATGCAAAATAATAAAACAATGACTCATAAACACATAACATATGGATTTTTAACGTGGAAACCTTGTTAAGGGAAAAACCACAAGGACCAGTACCCCAAATTTTCACTCTTCTGAAGTGATCACGGTGAAGAGCCAACCCTGTTAAAGGTTACAAACAAACTATTAGGTGTGACCTTGTTAGAGGATTTAAATGAATATTTTGTCACTTAGTATCTGGCATCTAATGCTACCATCCTTGATCAAACACTCACTTGGCCTGTCAATAGGTATCGGGCATATCCAATGCTACTTTGTATGATCAAACTTTTTGATACTCCTTGGGATGTATCTCATTTAGAAAAGACTTTTAAGTCCTACTCGGTTAAGAGACTTTGTGCTTCAATGGTTAAACTAAAACAATAAATTGATCTGTTCACACATACAACTTGAATTGCAAATTTTCAGATCTATTGTAAGTGCATTACCTCTCTGATCAATATAAGCAATTTAATACTTGTTCTCCACATTGTTCTTCTCTGTGATGTTGTATCACTATTCGTCGGTGTCTACAGAATTTAGCTCTTTCCTCAACTTGTTGATTAGGTCTGAATGAAGACTTTCTTCTCCTTCAGAATCTCTTCAGCATCTATTCTCCTTTCACTCCCCTTATTCATATTGAAAAATCTTGTCTCTTAAATAGACATGATTTTTTCATGTTTCTTGGCTTTTTGATTTTGGTGTGATCCACAATTCTTGCCACTTAGATTTAAAGCAAAACTCTACTTTTATCTTGTAGAGATCTTCTTGCCAACTTGAAAAAATAGATTTAAATACTTTACTTATCTCTGGCTTTATCTTGTCCATTAAAACAATGATAACTACCAGTTAAGTCTATATTTAGCTCTTGACAACTAAGTATTTTGTCATTTTTGAACTCTTTATTTTGTCCGTCAATACTTCAGTTAGTTGTCATTGAAACTTGATTGTTTTGTCGGTATGACTTTAGTTGTCTTCAGGATCTCCTTCTGTCGAGCAACATTGTAATTCTGTCCGTCAGGTTATACTGTGCTTTTTCTCGTCGGGTAACATTGTAACTTTGATCGTCAGTAATGTTGTGCTTTTTCTAGTCAGGTAACACTATGAATTTTCTCTTTTGGTTTAATCTGTCAGTCGGTGTGCACTCTGTCAGTGTATACAATCACTTTGTGAATACTTAACTTCTATGCATTACTAATAGCATAATCTTTATCTCTTTGATTCTCTGAAGTCTTTGACACCTTGTATATAACCGATTAGATTATATAAGGATGACATCAATTACAATATAATCCATTAACTAATTTAATGTCTTGCATTATTCTTCTGCATTTTAGTGATCAACTTAACATCTTCAAATATTTAATCAGTTACATGTCATCATCCCCTAATTACTTGAAAACTTGATAGGCTTCCTTAAAGTCTTCATCTTTTAAGTACATATCTTTCAAAGTAGGAATGCCCACACTTTCCAACTTGATTTCTTTAATAAGTAGATTCCTCCTATTGAGAGAATCAACAACTTTATTAGCTACTCTTTTCTTGTGCTTGATGGTGAAGGTGAAAGCTTGGAGATATTCCATCCATTTCAAGTGTTTCTGATTCAATCTCTCTTATCTATTCAGAAAACTCAAGGCTTGATTGTCAGTATAAACAACAAAATCATATGGTAATAAGTAATGTCTCCATTTTCTTAAAGACTAAACCATAACATATAACTCTAAATTATAAGTAGAATAATTTTGATTTGCCTCATTGATTTTCTCACTAAAGAATGCCACAGGCATACTCTCTTGGCTGAACACACCACCAATATCTCTCTTTCTTACATCACACTCTATTGTAAAAATCTTATGGAAATCAAGAAGGACTAGTATAGGTTGTTGTGAAACACTTGTTTTTGAATACTCAAAATACTTGTGTGCATCATCATTCCAAACAAAATGACATTTCCTGCCTCCCTTTATGGTATCAATCATTGGTGCACTAACCCCACTGAAATTCTTAATGAATTTTCTATAAAATCTAGCTAGTCCATGAAAAATCTTTACCTCACTAGATGATTTAGGATTTGGCCCATTCAAAATGGCTTAGACTTTGGAGGGATCCATCTTTAAGTTGTGCTTTTAGATGGAAAATCCAAGGAACACAAGTTTTTCTTTCAAGAAAACACATATCTCCAAGTTGATCCTTAACTATTTTTCATGCAACCTTTTCAACACCATATCAAAATACATTAGGTGATCATGTTAATTCTTACTCAAAACCAAAACATCATCTAGATATACAATAAAAAAGTGATTTATGAAAGGTTTAAGAACCTCATTCATGAGTCTCATGAATTTAATTGGTACATTGGAAATACCAAATGACATAACAAACCATTCAAAAAAACTCTCATTGGTCTTGAAATTTGTCTTCCACTCATCTCCCTCTCTGATTTTGATCTGGTGGTAGCCACTCTTCAAGTCAATTTTTCAATAGTACCTTTCACCTCCCTAACATTCCATTAAGTCATCCATTCTTGGCATTGGGAATCTATATTTGATAGTAATCATGTTGATAGCCCTTGATTCTATGCACAACCTCCATGTACCTTCTTTCTTAGGAGCTAGGATTGCTGGAAGAACATAGGGACTAGTACTCTTCCTAATGAAACTATTTTCCAACAATCCTTGAATCTATCTAGACACTTCTGCATTTTGTTCAGTATTTAACTTATAGGAAGCCTTATTAGGTAGTTTGGATCTAGGGATGAGGTCAATATAGTGGCTGATCTCCCTCTTTGGTGGCAAAGACTATGTACTACTATCTTCAACTATGCCCTTATACAAGTATTAAGTAATTCTTGTACCTCCCTACGACCAACATCTCTCCTTGGTTCTCCATTATTTGGTTTCTTTTGAGACTCCATTTTAAGTTTGACAATGATGAAAAAAAATGGTGTTTTCTCCTCTTTAAGAACCTTCATGAACTCCTTTTCACCTACAAACATCACACTATTAGTCACATTTCTATCCTTGCTATCCTCTGGTAAAGGTGTCATTGTGAAACTTACACCATTCTTGACTAGGGTGTATACATTCCTCATTCCATCATGTTTAGAATTAGTATCATATTTACAAGATTTCCCTAATAGGAGATGACAAGAATCTATGGCTACAACTTCACATAAAAATTTATCCTTATAATCCCCAATCTAAAAATTGAGCCAATATTGTTCATAAACTAAGGTCTGTTGATCCTTACTTAACCAAGATACTTTTGTATGGATTGGGATGTGGTATTATTTACAACCCAATCTTTTCTATCATTTTTATAGAAGCTAAATTCTCATTTGAACCAGAATCAACAATAGATTTACACACCTTTCCATTTACCTTACAAGAGGTCTTCAAAAGAGATTTCCTTTGAGGTGGCTCCTTATTGATGGGCATCTTCAAGAGTGTTCTATTGAAAATGATGAATTCTCCTTGTTCAAATGCTACAGGCCTTGAAGTTGTGCTATGATAAGAGGACACACTCTGAATGTCATCTTCTTATGTCAACTATACCCTTCTATCTCCTCCTTGTCTATCTGTACCAATATTTTTGGGACACCTAAAAGATCGATGCCCAATCTGGTTACAAGTGAAGCATTTACCAGTGAAAACACATGTCCTCATCCACCAAATCTTCCCCTATTGTTCGATCTCCTACCTCTAAAATTACCTATGTTACTTGAATCTCCCTTTGATTCTTGATTGCTATATTTGCCCCAGTTTCTTGGATATGAACCTGTTCCATTGAATCTACCTCTACCTATAAAATTATTTCATCTTGTATGTTGAACTTCAACCCATTAAGGTACCTTGCAAGCTTCTATTTTTGACTTTCAAGGACGTTGGCCTTTAGTGTAATCTTATGAATTTCTTCAGTATAATTACTTACATCAAGGTCCTTCTCTCTAATATTTTGAAATTTTTTTTGGAGTGTAAGGGTTTGTGCGGGATCATGGTATGCCAAAAAATGGCGATGTGAAAAAATCCATTTTTCACTCATCCAAAAGTGCACCCAGAAGTTTGTTGACTTTTGAGTAGGCCTGGGTGTCAGTACACCTAGCCAAGCCAAAAGCCAAAGCTAAAGCATTATCAAATGTATGATAATATCGGATGTCCGATAATATTGGATATCTGATAGTCATCACTAATAATATATTGTTGCTTGCAACTACATTCAACATTTACATGTAAGTGAAATATAGTATTTTCATTCTTGTTTTTTGTTTTTGCATTGAAATTTATTGTTTTTTTAGAAAAAAACTACATTTTATATTCAATATTGTTTATTATTTTTTAAAATTTATTATAAACTAGAGTTGAAATTGATATTGTTTATTCTATATTGTTTTTGAATCAGAAATGGATTCATACCAATCTGAAAACCCTCCCTCTCAGTTCGTGAATAATCTATAACCACCTCAAAACAATCCCCTGCCTTTAGAAGACCAACCATTCTCAAACCCTCGACCAATACAGGTTCTCATAGGAGATAATATAAATCAGATTAGAGGATATTAGATCACATATGTGAATATCTCCACCTTGCATCCCATGTTTTCCACGTTGAACTCCATTATTGAGAGCATAGAGAAACTCACAAAACAACACAATGCCTCATACTTGCGTTATGTGCATGAATATGTGCTTGGGTCCCCTGAATGATAGTGATACATATAACTATGTGTTCGAGGTGGATGATACTACACAACACATTATAGGCACTGAAGCACCCCATGGAGATGTGCATCAGGGCCATACAAAGCCATGGACTCCTAATATTACGGTAAGAGTAAACAATTAACTTGTTACATTGTATTTAATTTTAAACACTCGTATTTGTAATAAAATTTTCTTATAATGATTGCCCACTTAAGTTTTTTTATGTGTTTCATTTATGTCTAGTTGATAATAGAGGAGGAGATGGCACAGGTGGTGGGATCCATGCTTTCGGCCATTTCATTTTGCCTTGACACTTCCATGGTACATACATTTTAATGTACTCATTGGTTTCCTTTTATTATAATATTGTATACATGTATTTTGTAATTTTTATGATCATCTTATTATATACTGATGCAGGTTTCACTAGTTTCCACTGGGGGGCAATGTGAGGGGGTTCAGGCGTCTGGTGCTGACAAGGGGAAGGTAATTAAGTATTTTAGATTGTTTAAGCATACATGTATACTTGTCACTTGTGTGTAATAATTTTTAATTACATTTTTTATGTGACAGAGGGTGGTGTTTGATGATGTTGTGAGACCATTTTGCCATGATAGAGTCACAGGCATCTCAATTCGAAGTGATAGCCCCATAGTACGTATATTTGTAAATTTATTTGTGTGTAGTTTACGATCAAGTATATATTTAACATGATCAAGTCATGATTGTATGAAACTTATCTTTGTGAATTTTGTAGGTCACCCCTATTTTGAGGGAGGTACCACGCCAAGGGTTTGTATCACTAATGACCCAACCAACATTTCCTAAAAAAAGTTCAAGAGAGGTAAGTTTTAATGTTAATTGAGTTATATTTAAAACATGTATTTCCTACCAAGGATTTAACATTAAATAGTATAAGTATTAAATCAATCTCATGTTTGGAAACATATATACAGGTCAGAATCGACATTGCTGGCATTGTCCCTACATAACTAAAGACATATATTAGGTCTCCTGACCGCATGAGGAGAGTGAGAGGCGAGGTACATGAGAGTTCAATTTAAAAAAAAAAATTTATTATTGTTGAATATGATTTTAAATATTTATTTATTATTTGTAGAAACCATATAAATTAAGTAATCTAACTTGGTGTTTCAATTTTGTGTTTGAATGCAGGATCCATCAGAGCCAAAGAGTAGTTTGAAGAGACTTCACTTTGATCATCCACCAGTAGAATAGGATATCCTAGAAACATTTGTAGTTGAACTTCTTATGTTGAGATTCCATATGGCACATTTTGAGATGGCGTATGCCATATTGTATCTAGATATGAACTAATTTTGTAAATTTTTGGAGATGGCATGTGCCATATTTTGTACAAAACTATTTCATATATACATATCTACATGTTCATTTCTGATTATTTTATCTTTTCTATGTGTACTATGTATGTATCATTTCTATATTATATCTTTGGCATGTGTTGTATGTATGTATTATTTCCATTTTATGTCGTTGTGATGCATTGTATTTATGTATGTATGTTCATTTTTATATTATATATTTTCCATGCATTGTATGTATGTATTATTTTCATACTACATCTTCATTCTCCATTAGCCATATGGTGCACTGTAATTTTGATAGCACCAAAATGTTGATTGCTAGATTCATGGTAGATAGGAGTGCAATTGATTAATGTTTTTTCAAATACATTATGTTATTTATAATTTATTTTACATGTGTTTATTTGAAATACTTCATTGTTGTGATGTTGGGATAACTAAACCTCTGATTTGGTTTTCAATCTCCTTCATTCAAACATGTGGCATGCCCACTGAGACAACCTTTGATCCTTTATAGATTTGGTTTTCATTTGATTAATGTTATTATTTTGGTGTAACACCATGTTTGAATATATATAAAATTACTTTCATGCTTTGTTTATAATCCTTGTAGTCAATGTAATGCACTTCTTCATACTTCTTCATACTCCTACCATTCAATCATGCTCCAAACTCTATTTTATGCATCCTTCATTCAATAGGATTCTGCAACCACAACCATCAACCTTTCTTTCATAGGTGATCCTAACTCCTCTAAGGACCCCAAAACACTTGTTTCACCCATATACCAAGCCACAAACTCTTCCTTCAAGACATTATGTCTCCTTCACAAATCTGTCCAGTCATACACTGTCCTAGTAGTACAATAGCAAGGGTTTTTAAATATTTTCTCAAAATAATTCCAGAAAACTCTTAAAACCAATCACATATATGAATACCCTTTTTCAATCCCATTAACATGTCTCATAACTGACCCCTTGTGTTTTTGACCATCCTACTCAATTTTGCCATTGTCGGTGAACTAAGAGGGCTAATTCAAACCCTTTTCCAAAGAAAATACTAATGCATCTTCACCCTAGACCTTGATACTTTCAACAGAGTCATAAAATGACCCCAAGCTATGGATTCTACAAATAATTTTATTATAAGACCTCTCTAAGTGGAAAAGCCCTAATTTTCTTCTCAACAACCCCTAAAATCTAGGGCTTGGTCAATGTACAACCTCCCAACACCATAGCCTCAAATAAATGGATGATTTACCATCCTTATACCACCCTAACATGGATTCAAACACAAAATCACCCCCTCTAATGGACAGATCCTCTTCTACTTTAACCATGCACCATGCATGCAACCCTTCAATTCTGTCAAACTCACTCGTTCATCCATAATTTGGGTCTTTTGATGTTCCCAATGGTCTCAAACTAATTAATTTCATATTTGGGTATTTTAGGACATAATTAACTATTTTCCAAGAGGGGGACTCTTTGGGTTAAGTTTATGATCTAGTTCCTTTTTAATTTTGCCTATTTTATGTATTTTTGAGTCTCAAAGTTGTAACAACAGGGTATGGTCCAAAACAACCTACCTCTTTCTTTGCATATGTTGGCAATATTGATAAAGGGTGTTTGAAAACCCCATTTGTTCACCAAGTGATTCAAAAAAATTTGGAGTTAGGTGTTGTGGAAGATCATTGATGTCCTAAAATAGTGAACTAGGTCTTGTTGTGGGTCCACAACACACACCCCATTTTTTGGTCGTCAGACCATGGGGACCCCCCATTTTTTTGTGTCCTTTTGATCTCCTCATGTTTTCCTCCTTCTGGGTCCCCAGTAGGTCAGTCTCATTGAAGGGTTGTCAGTTTATTAAATAAAGAGAAGACATTTTTTTGACCTTTCGACCCTTTCAGCCTTTTCGGAGGACCAAAGTCTCCAAAATACCGAAATGGCCAAAAGGCCAAAATTTGGCCCTTTTGGTTTTTCAGCCTCCAAAAACATTGAAAGGTCAAATATTTCTACCTCTGAGATTTTGATGTTTCAGACACCAAAATGCCAAAAGCGCTGACGTACCACCCGCAGGTTATAAATTGGCAAAAGGGCCCTAATTTAGTCACTTCTCTTTCTTTCATCTCTGGCATTTTGAGAGCTCGTGACTTTGAAATTTTTTCCCTCTCTCCTCATGACTAATCACCTCACACCTTCGAGCTTCATTGTGTTGTCCTCCTCTGCTCCTAGCTTAGTTGAGGTAGGTTCCTTCCTTGATTCTTAGCATTTTCTTTTCTCTTCTTGGTTTAGGTTAGGGTTTTTGCGCACCTCATGCTTGTCCAACCCAGTTCATGCTGACCTCCCCTCCCCACTGGTCTCCTAGGGCCTTGAGGGCGCCTTCAAAATTGGTAGGGAGTCCCTCCTTGTCGAGTTGAGTCAAGTCTTTCCTTCTTTTTAGGTTATCTTTTTTTGGTTTTCTGGTCATGGCCCTTGTCACAGGTTTTCGGCCTCTAAAAGGCCAAAAACCATTTTTGGTCTGTCACCCAAGTGTTCATCGAAGGTTCGGCCTTTTTGGCCTTTCAGACCTCTGAAAGATGTGAAATGCTGACAAGTCTGAATCACCAAAAGTATTGGATTTCAGACTTTCGGAGTTCATGACCCATTTCAGACTTTCAGCGTCCGCAGAAACTTTTTGGGATTTCGCATGCCGAAGGGACCGACAAAACTTGCTCATCAATGATTTCTTTTTTCACACTTTCAGCATTCTCAGACTCCGATCTAATTTTCAGATCTGAAACCCCGAAAGCACTAAAAATGTGAAATTTGCATTTTTGGCTACTTAGAGAGTTGTTCACCTCTTTTTTTCTTAAATTAGTTAGTTTTCTTTTAGTTTTCTCTTCAATAAGATACTGATACTTGCATTCTCCTTGTAGGGATTCCTAAACAAAATACAATGTCTCTAATGAAATACCAATATGAGGGGAATCCCCAAGCTTCAAAGGTCAGGAACAAACACATTGAAACCACCGACACTAACATCGGGAATGTAGACTTGGATTACTTCCTAGTACAATGCTCCCAGTGAGCGGGGAGATCCGAGGACTGTACTACACTAGTCCTATCTTGCTTGGTGAATGCAACAACCCACCCTATAGTTTTCTCATCATCGGAGCTGATTCTAACCCTAGCCAATCATTACAACTTAGATGAAAGAGTAGTCAGAAATATGGAGGGACAGTTGGTACTCAACATAAGGCCAGACATCATAGAGGAGGTCTTCCACCTCCATAAAGGCATAGACGAGTTTTATAACTTCTATATTGGAAAGGGAATCCAGTGGTTCAAAAACAAAGAAAAGGAAGCCTATGAAATTGTAAATAATGACTACTTCAAGCAGCCTCTCCCAATAAATAGGTTGGAGAAGATAGATCTCTGATGGGGATACTTAAAGGATGATATCCAGGAAGCTGTAACATTGATAAGCCGAGTTTATGGACTACCTTAGTCCATCCAAATTGAAACCTAGATGATCTTACTAATAGAAAGGATTAGAGGGCATAAATCAAGGTTCGACTGGGTTTCCATCATCAGTGGTAAGTTGGATGAACAATTGACTGCAGTAAAGCATAACCCCAAGATCTATATGAGAACCTATATAGTATACCTATTGAACACACGGGCAAACTACCCAGGTCTTACCAAGAGGGGAAGCATAAATGAATCAAATGCTTGGCCCCACATTATATACCCATAGTTGATGAAGAGGGGAAATATGCTAGAGGATTTTCCTGATTATAGGATAGTCAATGATGCTTTCATATTTGTAGTCATCCTATCCATTGAGGGTGAATTTTCAAAGAGGATTTCAGAAGTGATAGCTGCCAAGGTAAGGGCCATCGGGGCCTATTACATACAATTTAAACCATTTACTTAGATCTAGGTAGCAGGATCAACCTTAAAACCAAAGTATCTACCCAGGTATACATCCAACAGGATAATCATTTTGGAGATGGACAGACAGCTTACAGATGCCTACAAGCATATAAAGCACAAAAAGAAGAATTGTTGGGATTTTCCTATCTCATTAGGCCCATATAATCTACAAGATATGAAGGTTTGTAAATATTTGGCCTTCAAATGGGATGACTGCCCCTATATCTTTACAAGATAGTACATACTTTCTTTGACCCCATAGGCACGTGCAACCATATTATTGGCAAGTTCTACATTCACGAACCATGCTTAGAAGATCACTAGATGAACTGTATATATGATCATGAGGTCAGAATCCAAGATTATTGCAGAATTATTCTTACATTGGAAAAGGAATTCTTCAAGACCCCAGTTCCCCCAAAATTTTGGGAGTATGATTCAGTTGAGGTCCTAGAATCTATTTATACAAATAACAAGATATATGAGAGGCCCATCATGAACGTGGAAATTGATAAGGATGAAAATGATGATATTAATTTCTGGGAAAGGCATGTGATGAGAAAAATAGAGAAATGGATTAAAAGGCCCTACAACATGAGCCCAATACCTGTTAAAACATTAATGGATCCTCCTAAGAAAGTAGATAAACTATGAGGGGAGAAGTCTACCATTCCCAAGTATAAAAAGGCACCGCCTCAGAAGCCAAGGATTGTATATGGTCATGAACATCCAGTGGAATATGGTTCCAATCCAAAGCATAAAAAGACAAGGATGACAGGATAGATAGATCCTCTAGTGGGAGTATCACATGCTCCATTAGGTGAAGGTCCATCCACCTTGGGCCAATCTCCTCTGACAACTAAGAAGGGGAAGAAAACATATAAAAGGAAAAGAACTTTTGTATCTCCATGATTGGAAACCATGCAGGAGGATCCAGAAGGATAAGAAGAAGAAGAAGAGGCACATCTAACAAGGAGGACTAGGTCCTAGAGAAGGAAGGAGAAAGAGACTACCAAAAATGTCAAGAGGACCCAAAAGAGAAAGATAATCCCTTAGATTCCTTAGGGTCAGATGTGTTCCAAATATCTCACTTTGAAGATCTGGAAGGATTTTCAGATCAAGGGAAGGATAGACTAGGGTATGATATGGGAGCTCCATCCCTCTTTCAACCCAAAGTGACCCTCACTCCACCTCTAGCCCAGTTCACCTATCCCTCAGTAAATGTGTCCACTATAGAGGTAAGCTCCAGTTTTGCCCAAGGGCCTAAGACCCAAGATACAGAGGTAGCGCAGAACATAAGAGGAGACAAGGTTGTAGGAGAAAGTTTTGTTTCTACACCACCACCTCACAACCCTACTCCCCCAACTTCTATTCTGCCTTTGATTCCTACACCACCATTTTTCCCAACTCCAACACTGACTCTACCCCCTTCTACTTCTACTCCCCCATCTCCCATTGCAGTTCTGACCCCAACACATACTCCACCACCATCATTCCCTTTGCCTTGCTCAACCCTGACCTCCCAAAGGGAAGTGAGTGCAGAAGATGCATCACCCTTCAAGACAATGCTAGAGGCCATGACTGGTCTTAATCCAGAAATATCAATCAATTCAATAGAGGATGATGGCCAGGACAAAGAAGGAGAAGGTAGAGAAGCTGAAGAGGATAAGGCAGAAGAAGAAATGGGATAAGGAGAAATACAAGGGGAGGGAATGAATGAAGGAGAAGATGAACAATGAAAGGTGCAGGAGAAAGAGCCAGGGGAAGGAGTGGCCCTAGAATCTCAAGACTCAGCTCCTATCCTCCATGTCGCCACATATGAGCTAGTGACTATATCTAGTAAACCTACTTGGTTTACCAAAGAAATCCAGCTCAAAAGAAAAACTTATACAGATGAGATAGAATGGGAAGAGACGAGTGTGGCATCAGTGGGGAAAGCCTTCCACCAAATGGAAATCAGTGTGCCCACAAGGATAGTGTTATATCTTACTCAAGACACTAGAGGTCATTGGAAGGCACATATAGAAATCCCTCGTACAAGAAATTCTCAAGCATCAGCTACTTCAGAGGATTACACATTCAAGGAGGTGGACTTGGGAAAACCTACTAGAGAAGGGATCAAGCCATTGGCAGCCTTAGGGATTAAGCACACTCTAGGTTTCATGAGAAAGGATGAGGAAACCATAAAATAATTGATAGAACAGAATGAAGCCTTGAAAAGGTACATTCATAAGGTAGTAGGTCACATTGAACCAAACTATCTAGAGGCTTCATTACAAGCCATGTTAGAAAAAAGGGCTACACCAGATTTATCGATAGGCTTAACCACTTCATTCATCCAAGCAAGTGTAGATTGGAGGAATGACTTCGAGAAATATGGAGAGAAAGCTATCAGGTTGGTATTCAGGCCATATAGAACTATCTTGGTTGAAACCAATTTGTTGATTGATCTAGTGGAGAATGAGGGTGGTTTGGATTCTAAAATAAATAAATGGCAAGCTGCCTTCCGAGACTTGGAAGTGATCCTAAAATAGTGTTTCCAATTTATAGTGAAAATATATGAGGGAGAGGAACTAGACAAATTTAAGGCATGGATCAAGCGAGTAGCCAAGGAAATCAAGGTCTACAAAAGGTGTCTGGCCTCCATAACAAGAAAGTACAAGGAAGTCATAGAATGGATAAAACAGATGGATGTATTTTTTACAGGGATTGGCCTCAATTTATATAGGGACCAAGACAAAGTTACCCTATGGTAATCAAAGGAAGTGGTTCAATATTTGAGGGATATTCTAGTAGGTGTTTGCACAAAGGAGGTCTTACACCAGATTTTCTATTTAAAAGAAGAAATGCAGAGAATGACTGAACACTAAGAAGAGATCAAGTTCTTTGCTTCTGAATTGACTATCTTTAGAGAGAAGCAAGAACAAAGGGTCACTAAGGTAAAGAGGAAAGAGATCGATTATGAAGAGGTCTAGGAGATAGTGCATAGGCTTAGATAAGTTCATCCAAAGGTCTTTCCTGACTCAAACCGCAAATTCCATTGAGCAAGTTAGCAGCACAATTCTCACACTTAGCCATTTTCTCCCAAGGCAAGTTTAGCCTTTCTGTCTTTTGGCCCTCTAGTCTTTTGACCTTTCAGCACTCCAGCTTTTTGGCCTTTTGACCCTCCAATTTTTTGGTCTTTGGGCCTTCCAAGTTCTTCAGCCTTTTTGCCCCCTAATATTTTGGCCTTTCAGCCTCCAATAAGTTTGAACTTTAGACTCCTCCAAATTTTGTTTTAAAATAGTTAAAAGTTTTGGGGCACTAAAAGTTTTGGAGTAGTGGTCGGGGTCCGAAAATCTAGGTGCTTCCAGTGAGATCACATTTTTGCACACCAATTGAAATCTAGATTAGATTGATGGTTAAGTTGAGTTCATTTTGGAAGGACTAAGGGTCCCCTATCAGTTCCCACCACCAGAAGAGTCTCTAGATGAAGATTCCAAGAACTCCAAGAATTAAGAAGAAGACTCCCAGTTCTTAGAAGAAACCCTCCTTCTTTTTTGTTTATTTTCTTGGCAAGTTTGACCCTCCTTGCATGGGAAAAATGATTGTAAATGAATTTATGAATCCATGCAAGTTATCTAGTATCAGTTAGCAATAATTTCCTTTCAGCAAAGTTTTAGTTTTAGCTTATGTTCATTAATTTAGACTCTTTGATGCCCAAATTTCAGAATTCAGAGTTGTAGATCAAAAAATCTATATATTATAATTATAAATAAATGTGAAGGGTCAAATTTTTAATACAATAAAGATATACATTTGGTGCTTCATTCGTGGTGTGTGAATTTCTGCTACCTATGAGAAATTATTGAATGGATGCTTGCATTATTCATTATTTTCAAAGAGCCTCTTATTTATTGTGCTTTGAATCCGCATTTCTTTAGTTGGAGTTTGTTGTTGTTTTCTTACCTTGCTATGATGAATGCATGGAAGAGATCATCTTTGGGCTTAACGATAAATCCATCTTGTGGGTGCGCACATATTGGTGGCTTTGCAATTTGATATATTTTGAATATCTTGCACGAGTGAATACATCTTCTCTCAAAACACTTGCATTCATGGGGTAGTGAATTGTGACTTTGTCTGATTTGTGCTTCATGGGTTTATTCCAAATCTCTCCATCATTCAATTTTCAAGGAAGAGTTTACATCGGTTTATGTCTGTAGGATTTCATTTTTAGTCATTTTTTTCATTTATCATTACTCTATTATCTATTACATATTGTCTTCAATTCTGAAAATCAACATCTTGGAAAAATACAAAATTACATTTTATTTACAAACACACATATATGTTAAAAATGGAAAATACCATAAAAAATGAACTAAAGTGTTTTGTAATTTGATGTCTTGAACATACCAGCAAAGGCCTCCTTGTGAACATTCACATTTATCTTCAACTGAGTAACCAAGCAGGTTGTGACCCGACCCTGAAGAACCTTGGGAATAACTCCATTATTCTTTCAAGAGAGCAGATCGAATCTCAAGATCCTAGCAAGTTGGCTTGTGTCAAAACATCACTCAATAGAAGTGGTGCTAGAAGGAGGGCCTCAAGACCAAAAAGCTGGATTACATTGGATCTTTCTCTCTCTCAAGATTCGAGCGAGTCCTTAGATAATCTTTGAGGAGAGGTGAGTTCTTTGAGCTCACTCACCATCGTAGAGCTCGTAGTGACAAAGGAAAGAACAAAGAGAAACCTCCTCACCACCTTACCAAGTCCCAGAATTCTCTTGGACAACAATCACATATCACTGCCCAAACTACCATAGCAGCCATAGGCCAAAATCAGAATGTGCAAAATTAGAATTTGAAACAACCTCGTCCGATGGCCTTTTTCACCAATGCAACAAGCTCACCTTTAAATTTTTTTGGGAAGCTCGACGAGTTACCCAAAAATCCAGAGAATTTTTGCACATGATTCATATATGGAAAATCAAGAACAGAAGAAGAGGACATCCGTGCCTTCAAATAAATTTCTAGCCATAAAGAGATTGTCCACCAAGATATTATTTTCCATATTTTCCCATACACTCTAGGAGAGTTTGCATACAATTGGTACCTAAACTTGCCACAAGGGTCTATCTCCGCATGAAACAAATTTGAAACCCAATTCCTTAATCAATTCAAGTTGTATGTGGACCCAACTATGACACATCACCAATTCATTACAATGAGGAAAGATCCTAAGGAGCCCATCGCTATGTTTAAGCATCATTTTGACAAAATGCATCAAAAGCTGGAAGCACCCACCATACTAGATGAGGTTGTCATACAGGTGTACGTCAAATATTTGGACCCTTTAACCTCAATCTTTCTAAGAAGGCTTCCCCTAGTAGATAGAGATACAATGGAAAAAGTGTACAACAAACCCGTCATAAAGAGGTACAACCTGGTCAAATGACAAGTATAGCATAGTAGATGAACTAAAGAAAACTAAATTGAACATATCTATGTTCAAATTGTTGCAAGCTTGCCCATCCCAGAAGGAGGCCCTCCTAAAATTTATGGACCATTCAAAGCTTGATCCATCAACCAATAGTACAAGGACACCTACATATAATGTACACACATCTGAGTCTTTCCTTGCCATGTACAAAGATAGGATGGAGGTCCTGCCATTCTTACTCAATTTGTGGATGTTTGGAAAGAACCTACATAATTGCCTGATTGATTCGGGAGCTTCGTGCAACATCATGCCTCTGTTAATTTTCCAAAAGTTGGGGATGGCACCCCAAGTAATGAACCAAGTGGTCATACAACTGGATAATACCAAGGTCAAAGTGATTGGTGTACTCAAAGATGTCCACATTCAATTTGTGGCAGATCCTAGGATACAAGAGGGCATAGATGTGCATATAGTGAACATACCTGAAACTTATGGGATATTGTTAAGTCAAGAATAGACCAAAAGCTTAAGAGGGTGGATCTCCATGGATTTTACCCAGCTATGGCTACCATGGAGAGGTTTGAACAAAAAAATCAAGAATGATGCAGAGCCTAAACCGAAAAGGATGATCACTTAGTATAATGCCCTGAATGAAGTTTTATTCACCCAGACCCATTTTGGCACTTATCAGATGGATGACATCCTCATGTTCCAAATCTGAGAAGGTGAAGATTCAGATCATAGTCCCATCCAAGGTCTCCTTGAGTTAAATATTGGTGATGAAATCTTCCAAAGTTTCATCAACAACATGACAGCTAATTTATGGCATCTAGGAAAAGACACAAACCCTAATATCTTGCTACTACCAGGGTACTTCCAACTACACCAGGCTAGCCACTCTAAGTTCACATGACCTAGTTCCCAAGAAGCATTATCATGGGTATTGACTCAGATCACCCTATCAAGTAAGCCATCAGAAACCCCAACAATAAAAAGGATATCCTCGAGATCAAGGATGAGAGTGACACCTTGCCAAAGATAGAAATCCCATTCAATATAATCACTCCAAATAAAAACTAGGATAGTGGGTCAGACTCCGATGACAAAAGTCCTGCCATTAATGTACTTAATGATTGGAGCACCTTGGATGATGAAGCATGTCCCCCTTACAAAGAAATGAAAGAAGACATAGGTGATGAAGGTACTGAACTCCTCGAACCTAAACATACCCAAAATTAGGGACAATTAACTTCTTTTGAGAGTGATGGGGGGAGAAGGTGAAAACTTAAGACCAAGGATATTCCTAGGAGGAATCCTTCGAAGTCAATCTCTACTAACCAACCCTAGATATGGAAACTATGCTTTGATGGTTCCAGGTGTAAACAAGGAGTAGGTGCGGGAATCAAACTGGTAAACCCAAGAGGTAATTTTTTCTACGCCTCCTACAAGTTACAATTTTTGTGCACTAAAAATGTTGCAAAGTATGAAGTGCTAGATCACGGACTTCTCCTAGCCCAAAAAAAGGGAATAGAAATCATAATGGTAGAAGGGGACTCGCAATTGGTTGTCAAGCAAATCCATAATCAGTATACTTGCAACAATAAAAGGCTCTCGGCTTACCGGAATAGAGCATTGGACCTAATCAATGACTTCGAAGGCTTCAACATCAAAACCATCCCAAGGAGAAAAAATGTTTTCACTGATTCGCTAGCCGTATCAGCTAGTTCATTAAATCCAATGGAGAAATCTAGGCTAAATAAATTCTCAGCTGAACTCATCGTAGCCCCAGCCATTCCAGACAATGTCACTAATTTTCAAGTTTTCCAAGATGATCAACACATCTTTGATTTTATCATGTGTGCAAGTGTGTTAGAAAAATAGATCATAGATGAGGAGAAGGAAGGTGAAGAAGCAATTAAATCTTAAGGTCTTGATGATCAAGGCATCATAAATCTAAGGACCAACGCCATACCCAAAGAAACGGTATAACTAGAGAGGATTTTTGACAATGACAAGACTACAGTAAGGAGGCGCCTGGACATAACACCTGATGGTAAATAATGTGATACATATAACCTTGGCACGGAAGAAAAACCAAGAGAGGTCCACATTGGGAAGGTGAGAACCAAAGAAGAAAAAGAGATAATGGTGCAACTCCTCATTGAATACCGGGATGTCATTGCCAGGAGCTATGAAGAACTAAAAACATATGACACCTCAGTCATAGTACACAACATCCCTCTAAAGCAAGAGTCCAAGCCTTTTAGGCAATGAAAAAGAATCGTGAACCCTAGTATGGATCCCTTGATCCAAAAGGAAGTCCAAAATTTCCTCGATTCTTGAATCACCTTCCCAATTCGACATTCTACTTGGGTTACAAACTTGGTACCCGTAAGAAAGAAAACTGGTGAGATTAGATTATGCGTAGACTTCTTGAACCTTAACAAATCCTCTCAAAAGTATAATTATCCACTCCCATCTCTCGAGGAAGTGCTGAAAAAGGTCAATGGGTCTCAAATGATGTCATTTCTAGATGGTTACTCTAGTTATAACCAGGTGATGGTGCAAGAAGAGGATAGGATGAAAACAACATTCACAACTAAATGGGAAACCTTTGCCTACTGTCAGATGCCTTTCAGACTGATTAATGCTGGGGCCACTTTTTAGAGGGAAATGGAAATAGGTTTCAAAGGACTATTTGGGAGGTGTATTATCATCTACATGGATAATCTTACAGTATTCTCAAAACAAAGAGCTGACCACATAAATGATCTCAAAAAATGCCTTCAAAGATGCAGGGAATTTAAGATTTCCCTCAATCCCAAGAAATGTGTTTGGGGTAACTAAAGGCAAGCTCTTAGGACATATCATCTCCGAAAGGGGGTAAACCATAGAACCTGAAAGGATAGAGGCCATTATAAATTTTAAATCAGCCCATAGCCACAAAGAACTAAAATATTTCTTCGGGAAGATCAAATTCATAAGGAAGTTCATTAGTAGTTTCGCAGAGATAGTAAAACCGTTAAATGACATGCTCAAGAAAGATGTCAAGATTGAATGGACTCTCCTAGCCAAGAATTATTTTGAGGAGATAAAAAATGCAATCACCATGGCACCGGTCCATTTCAGCCCTGACTACATCATCCCCTTCAAAGTTTACTCTTTTGCATCAGAACATTCATGCGCACACAGCCTCACACAGAAGAAGAATATTGAAGATGAAAGACCCGTAACTTTCATGAGTTTCCCTTTCAAAGATGCTGAGATCAGGTACCCAAACCTAGAAAAATAGTGATTTGATCTTGTCAAGGTGGTAAAGAAGTTCCGAGATTATATCTTGAGGAGTAAAGTCATTGGGATAGTTCCCGATGCAACCTTGAAGTCTCTTTTGATGCAGAATGAGCTAGGAGAGCGAACAGGAAAATGGATGGCAATCCTCCAAGATTTTTGCCTGGAGATCCAACCTATGAAACAAGTGAGAGGCCAAGGCCTCACAAAGCTGATCTCTAAAGTTGAAGAAGGATTGGTCTGCCAAAACTACATCGATCAAGGTGTGATCACTTATGTATGGTATCAATACATAGTGTACTATTTGTTGCAAAATCATTGCCCAGAAGAGATCAATGGTTCCTAGAGGAGAGTTTTGAGAATAAAAAGTAGCTCTTACATGTTGAAAAATGGACAACTTTATAAATGCAATTATGAGGGTCTGTACCTAAGGTTCTTGGATAGAATCAAAGAAAAGACCCTCAGCTGAGGCAACCACTCAGCAAATCTTCAGGGAAAGATATTTCTGGCCTACATTATTCAAATACACTAGCGAACATGTGAGATCTTGCCACACTTGCCAAACCAGCACAACTTGAGAGAGAAATCCTTCAATGCCCCTACAACTAGTATACGAGGTACGCCCATTTTTCCAATGGGGATTAGATTTTGTTGGAATGATTAACCCCCCTTCATCTGCAGGACACAAGTTCATTTTGATAGCTACCAAATTCATGATGGATGAAGGCTCAAGCACTGAATAATTATACTACAAAGGTCGTGACCAAATTCTTGGAGGAGCACATCATAACTAGGTTTGGACTGTCATTCTATCTGGTATGTGAAAATTCTCCCTCCTTCTCTTCTACCTCTCTCACACAATGGGTCTTCAAAAACTAGGCGATCCTCAAATTCCCTTCAAATTATTATCCATAAGGCAATGATGTAGTATAGTCTACAAATAAGAACTTAATGAAAGTGATCAAACACCTCCTAGATGACAACCCCAGGGATTGGAACACACAACTAAAATAGGCTTTGATGACTAATCGCGTAAGGATCAAGAATGCCCTAGGGATGTCCCCATACCAACTTGTGTATGGCTTGCAACCAGTCTTCCCTATGAACTTAAAAATCCCAATTCTAAGATTCATCGACTAATGTGTGGGAGGGTAAGATCAAGTGCAAGTTAGGCTCATGAATCTCCTTAACCTAGAGGAGAAATGAACATTGGCCCTGGAGCATGTATCAAATTAGTCAAGAGATGGTTTGAATAAGAGAGTAGCCATTAAATCCTTTAGGATCTCTGACCTTGTCCTCATGTGGGATAATGCAAAAGAAAAGCCGGGTAGCCACACCAATTTCCAAAGATTGTGGATAGGCCCTTACCAAATATCAGAGATCCTGGGGGAAACACTTTTCGGATTAGCACATTGAACAGAGAGTTGACCCCATTGCCAGTCAGTGGGAAATTCCTCAAACATTACTTTGGATCCTAAATGGGAATTCCTTATGTCCCTTGTACCATAGTCCCTTTTTCTTTCTTTTGTTTCTTTTCTTTTTATCATCCTCGCTGTCAGTCCTTTCTTTTTTTTATGGTAGCCTTTTTCCTTTTTTTGTTAGGGCTCATTTGTTATTTTGGGTCAGTGTGTTTTGGGTCCATTCCAATGTAGTCCATAAATTAGAGTAGAAGTATTTCTTAGTCAAATTCTCCAAGGGAACATGCAATGCAAAGAACACTCCAAAAGATGAAGTGGTGACAGATATCATTGATAGACGAGAAGAAGTTCAAAACTTGGTCATCCTAAACACAAAAACACATTAAGAGACAACACTCGAGAGCATTGGTTCCTTGAGCGTTTGTTAGTTGTGACCAGCTTTAGTGCGTAGATTCGGGTACCCACTGATCCCAGATCCCAGGTCAAAATAGATGCGAAGGCAATAACAGAAAGAAAGAAATAGCTGGAGAGAGAGTGAAAAGAAGCACATAAAAATAAAAGTGTCCCAAAGAGGTCACAAGTGTGGGATCCGGGTGGCATAGCCTAATCATTGCTCGGATAAAATTAAAAAAAATATAATAATTAATTACTATCATAGACCTGAACACATGGAGTACACAAACACTCAAGACTTGATACATTTCAAAAGAACACATGAGAAATAAAAATGATTTCCCCAAAGATAAAAATCTCAAGCAAGAAAGCTATAGCCTAGTAGACAGAATGGACTTGGGTGACTATGAAAACCTCTACCAGGGCTATGCACGCCCGACTGGAAGTAGAGAAAGATTATACTTGGGATTTGGGGATAACATTTTTGGGGCTATGAGAACTTGACTGGCAGCAAAGATCTTTCTAGGAAACCCTGGTCTACTGAGTGAAGGTTGGGAGTAGTTGGAAAATGTTCAGGTTACCACAATCAAAAGTCAAGAACTGAATACACATGAACACACACTGGGAAACCAAAAGAAAGCCTCGAATTGGAAGTCATTGAAAGATTTTCAGCACCAGTGCCTCTTGTTTTTGCTCTGCTGAAAAGCTATAGCCCAGAAGAGTATTCATGATGAAGAATTGCCTTGGTCATTCCTCCTTTTGTCAGAGCTATTTTTTGTGGGTCTATAACACACACCCCATTTTTTGGTCCTCAGACCAATGAGACCCCACCTTTTTTGTGTCCTTTTGATCTTCTTGCGTCTGCTCCCTTTCCGGTCCCCATCAGGTCAGTCTCATTAAAGGGTTGTCAGTTTATTAAACAAAGAGAAGACATCCTTTTTGGCCTTTTCAGAGGACCAAAGTCCCTGAAATATCGAAATGGCCAAAATGCCAAAATTTGGCTCTTTCATTTTTTTGGCCTTCGAAAACACCGAAAGGCCGAAGAGATTATAAAACAAGGTTCAACAGGGGGTTCCATCATCAGTGATATGTTGGATTAACAATTAACTGCAGTAAAGCATAACCCCAAGTTCTATATGAGCACCTATATAGTATACCTATTAGCAGCATGGGAAGACTACCATGGTCTTAGCAAGAGGGGAAGCATAAATGATCCAAATGCTTGGCCCATATTGTATACCCACAGTTGATGAAGAAAAAAAATATGCTAGAGGATTTCCCTGATTACAGGATAATCAATGATATTTTCATATTTGCAGTCATCTGATCCATTGAGGGTGATTTTGGAAAGAGGATGTCAGAAGAGGCAGCGGCTAGGGTAAGGGTCATTGGGGCCTATTACATACAATTTAAAACATTTAATTACATCTAGGTAGTAGGATCGAACGTAAAACCAAAGAAGCTTTGCAGCTATCCATCTAACTGGATAATCATTTTGGTGATGGCCAGGCATCTTGCAGACGCCTATGAGCATATAAAGCACAAAAAGAAGCATTGTTGAGATTTTCCTATCTCGCTAGGCCCATATACTCTACAAGATATGAAGGTTTGTAAATATTTGGCCTTCAAATGGGATGACTGCCCCATAGAGCTTTACAGGACAGTAAAAACTTTCTTTGACCCCATAGGCATGTACAGCCATATTATTGGCAAGTTCTACATTCACGAATCATACTGGATGAACTATATAGATGATCATGAGGTCAGAATCTGGGATTATTGCATAATGACTTACATTTCCAAAGGAAGTCTTAAAGACCTCAATTCCCCCAAATTTTTGGGAGTATGATTCAGATGAGGTCCTAGAAGCCATTTACACAAATGACAATATATATAGCAGGCCCATCATGAGCACGGAGATTGATAAGGATGAAAATGATGATATTGATTTTTGGGCAAGGCATGTGATGAGAACAATAGAGAAATAGATTAAAAGGCCCTACAACATGAGACCAATATCTGTTAAAACATTAATGGATCCACCTAAGAAAGTAGAAAAATAGCAAGGGGAGAAGTCTACCATTCCCAAGAATAAAGATGCACCACCTCAGAAGCCAAGGACGGTATATGGTCATGAACATTTAGTGGAATATGGTTCCAATCCGAAGCATAAAAAGACAAGGATGACAGGGTAGATAGATCCTTGAGTGGGGGTATCATAGGCTCTATCAAGTGAAGGTCCATCCACCTTGGTCCAATCTCCTTCGACCACTGTGAAGGGGAAGAAAACATATAGGAGGAAAATAACTTCAGTATCTCCTTGACTAGAAGAAGAAGAAGAAGAAGGAGGAGGAGGAGGAGGAGGAGGAGGAGGAGGAGGAGGAGGAGGAGGAGGAGGAGGAGAAGAAGA
>MU226451.1:422989-433751 GCA_018584345.1 Thuja plicata
GAAAGTCCCAAAGAGAGGAACAAGAAAGAGCAAGAAGCATCTCCGAAGCATGAAGCTGTAAACTCTGTCAGAAGAAACTGCTGGAACCCCCACTGAAGTGCATGACCAGGTAGAGAAGACAAAGTCTCAAGAGCTAATAAATCAAACCAAGGAGGCATTAGAACCAACAGGTGAACCCCCCATAATGCTGAACAGGGAGAAGTGATAGGAACACTGAAATACAATGCTAGAAACATCTGCAAAAAGAAGAATCAGGAACACCAACAGAGCAACAAAAGTACAAGCACAAGATAAAGGGTAGTGTCATCAACACACAACATGGGCTAATGTCATGGAAGGTACACTCACTTGAAAAAAGTGGATGAGCACAAAATGGCTTAACATCATAACCCCCCATGGCACTTTATAACTGAGTGCGAGTACAACACACACAAGGTGTTCAAAATCCTAGAAATGCAGAAGTAGGCACTTTATCACAGTGTGTTTACAGAAAAAAGATGTAACATAAGAAATACAACAATCTTAGAAGTCAGAAAGAAGAGTGAGCCAGAAGAACAATAGAAGAGATCCCAGGACTTGTAAAACTCAAGTAATCCACCAGAGTGCAAAAACTATCAAACTCAGAGAAGAGGTAACCTAGAGCAGAATCTAGATAAAATACCCCTGTAACTGAAAACTACACTGCACTAGCTTTTCGATGATATCTGGTTTGCCAAAAACAGAGTCCAGATGAGCAAAATAGGGCTCCTGGAAGGCAGACAACAAATATCAGACTTTGATAGTAAAAAATGCTATCAAAATATTAGAACCCAAAACCCCAACCTTCATCATCGAAAAGTGCTTGGAAAGAGCTTTTCGACGGTATATGGAAGTCAGAAAAATACCCCCGTATGCTCAAGATAGAGCAAGAACAGTCTGGGAGGGTCAAGAAGGCCTCAAAAACTAAGGGTTAGGCCCCTAGGGATAAAAAACTCTGGGCCTCGGTCGCATGGCCCACGCAAGGGCTAAACTGAAGCCCCCGGTTGCTGATAGGACTGCCACAGGGCTGAAAAAAGGTCGCAGGGCTTAAAACACCCATCGGACAGTGGTGTAGCCAGGTAATGGCGGGACTCGGGCGGAGCGGGCCAGTGGCGGGGGCCGCTGAGGCAGCGGTGGCAGGGCGGCTGGGGCCGTATAGGGCGGCGGTGGCCGGGCGGCAGAGGCCGGAGGAGCCTGAGGCCGGCGGCGGCGTGGTGGCCACAGGGCGGCGTGCGGGCCAGGGGCAGTGTGCGGGCGGCGCGCCCTAAAAACCACTGATTGCGTAATAAAAAATGCATAAAAATAATTAAAAATTATTTTTTTTTGAATTTTTGCATCGAAAAACATGCCTGTACGGCCCTAGAGGGCCAAAAAATTCTCCCAAACGCTCTGGTGTCCAAATCGGATGAGTTTTATATGGAGTCTAGGGTTTTTGGGCCTTTCAGACGCAACCATGAGGTCAGTTTTGGTCCAAAGTGCTCCAAAAAAAAGAGACCCCCCAGATCCAATAAAAAAATACTGAAAAACCTTTGAAACTAGTACGCTTCAATGAAACACAAACACTGAGCAGCAAGCAAGCTCTGATACCATGTTGGATTAGGCTGAAAAGCTAATCTCCCAAGAGCACCTACATGCAAACCTGTCACATGAAGAAGCAAGATACAGATAGAAGAAGAAAGTTATGGTGGCCAAAAAGCCTGAGGAGACATCGTATGCAACAGAAAACAATATATTAATCTTATGTTTCTAGATTACAATGTGATGTAAAAGAACTCTGTATCTACAATAAAAGAGGTGAATCCTTATAAAGGAATCATGAAACCCTAAGGTTAGCTAAAGCAAACTAGAGTGAATAGGTGAGTTAGTAATTAGGTCGAAATGATTTAATTAATAACTCAAAGGACTATTACTCTAACAAGATTTGATATATTTGGGGTATATAAGGACATATTCAAGTGGTTTTGTGGTTTCTAAAGTTATCTCTTACTAATAATAATAAAATGTCTTCAAACTGGCCTAGAGACCTAATTAGACAGTCTTGTAGCCCTACAGTGACCTTTTTGGTCTTAAAAATATTCACTTTCCCAAAACACTAAAAGAACTAAATGCATATTCAGACACCCTTTTTTCCATATGAAAACATATCAAAGACTTAGGTATTGGTACTTTGGACCAAATTGTAGTACTCTGACTATAGCCCTGCAAATGCACCAAAAACTTGATGGTTTAACAAAGCAACTATATCAAATAAATGTCTCTAAGGTCTCAAATCTTTGAAACTGACCTAAAATTACTCAAAACCTCTAAACCTATGAGGAATTAGACCCAAACCATAAGGAACCCTAAAAGCCCCAATCTAGTTACTTCAAACCCTTGAATATAGGGCTTTGCCAATCTTGGCCTTCCACACTCTTCTAGAATCAATTGGTGGTTGATTCACCATTCATACCACCCCACAAGACTATTCCAAATATAAAATTACTATGTTGTTAAGCCCAATCTCCCACTGCTACTCCTTAGCAACCAAATTCACTAGAAACTTGACTGTTTCAGTGAGTGATCACTCTCTTTCCTTCAAAAATCTGCAAGAAAGATCATTAGCATGTATAATACATTTTTAGTTTACTCATTCAATGGATCCTAGGCCTTCTCACCCATGGAATGGATCCTAAATACAAACTAACCTTCAAAATAGATGAAAACTTAACAAAATCAGACTTTAATTCGTTGGAAATGACAGTATAGTCATGTAAGACGACTGTCAACGAATTGGACAGGGAAATGAATAGTTTTAGATTGCTTACTATTCCAACATGAAATTGAAAATCAAACCAATAATTATTAAAACCTTTCACAAATGCATGGAATAACAAAATTGCAGACTAAACTTGTGTTTTATTGAAAATCTGTGACTGTCCATACACTCCAAGCCTCTTTTGCCTATACAATGGAGTCTCAAATACAAATAGAAACCAAAACTTAATTTTCCCAACCTCTTCCAATCAGTTTGAGGGATTATTTAAGTTTTTAAACAATAAAACCCAATTTCCCTCCTAAATGGCTACTAGCTGTTACATTTTAAATATTTGATTTTTTAAACTTTAAAAATGCTTTAAAACCCTTGTAAATAGGAAATTAAGAACTCCAAAGGTTTCCAAACACCTAGGAGACTTAATTGTATCATTCCTACAATCCTAACTACCGTAAGACACCCTTGGACACTAATGGTCCATATTACATTTATTCAATCCTTTCAAGGATATAAACTTATTCCTTATATGCAAATGTTATTTCATGGAATCAAACCATTATAGGAGCCAATATATTATAATTTATATGATTTGGATCATTTAGGATCCCTTTGGACCTTTGATTGCTATTAGGTGCCTTCCATTCCTTCCTATTCTTCATTTTTTTTGGTCCATCATCTTCATGTTGATCCTTGGTGCTCCTGCACCATACTCTCCACCACCAATGAAATTATTGTCCCAAGAGTTGTGTGGCTTAAAGGATCTCTACAATGTAGGGGTGAAGTAATCCCTCAAATTGATCTTCCTTACCACACCTTTCCAACCTACATTCACCCACAATTTGTTAAAATAAAAATATGGGTTTGCTGACTGTCCTTGGACAGGACAGTGAGAGGGTTGGAAGTCCTTCTCGTTTGATCCACTTCATGGATTAGAAACCTTTCTCTAACATATCTACCCCTTTTCTTTTCTCTAGCTGCATCATAGGACACTTTATGGTCCCAACTTGCACAAAGGATAGGTCTGAAAGCTCTCCACCTTTAGGACTGTCATAGTAGCCTCTTGACTGTACTTTCTTATCTCTCTTCCATGCATTATCATACTGAACCTTCTTTTTTATCTCCTACAAAAAACACATAAGTATTGGTTCTTCTTGGTGCCGCACTAATGGCTGCAACTCATATCTCTTGCCTTCATGGTGAACCAAATACTTATTGTTGAATCCATCATGAATAAACTTCCTTGACCATTGCCAGGACCTACCTAAGATTAAGTATCCACAACTCATATCCAAAACATCACACAATACCCCATCTCTGTACTTGCCAACTGAAAACTCAATCATAACTTGAGTAATAGCCAACAAATTATTATCCACATTTACCCAAGTAGCATAATATGGCTTAGGATGTAAAAATGTTTTCAAATTTAACTTCCTAACAACCTCATGAGACACAACATTATGACTTGCTCCTAAGTCTATAATGACTCTACATACTTTACCTTTGATTAAGCAGTTTGATATGAATATACTCACTTGTGGATGTCATGGTTGTCTTCGTCCCATCAATAAGCATTCTCCATCCTCTGGATGAATTTCAATGGGATCTTTCTATTCTTCTCTCTTTTTTTCTTGTTCCATCAAGTTCACCCTCCTGTCTCTACCCTTGTCCTCATTCCATTTAGGACATCTAAAGGAATGATAACCCACTTCATTGCAAGTAAAGCATCTTCCTGTAAACATTCCATTTCCTCTTCCTCCACTTCTTCCTCCTCTATATCCTCCTCTTATCTTTGATGTGTATGGCTTGTCTTTGTCCTTATCATTGTTATTTTGAAAATTAGTGGTGCCTCTACCACCTCTTCTTCTATAGAAGATCCTCCTCTTGTGCTATTCTTCTTCTTATGCCTTCTTCTTATCTTCTCTTTAGCCTTCATGGCTAATTGATAGAATTCATCAATTGTCCTTGGGTAGTAAGACTAAGTTCATCCTAAATGTTGAACCTTAGCCCCCCCATGTACCTTGCAATCTTTTCTTCCGCTACTTCTTCATGACCTTTTCTGATATCCAACTTATGGAACTCCTCAGTGTACCTCTGCACATCCATATCCTTTTGTCTAAAATCTCTCATTTTCTTGTATAATGGTACTCTATAATCCTTTGGAAAAAAAATTTGCTTCACCTTCTCCATCATGCTATACCAAGATGTGATCTTGGGTTTCCCATTCTTCCATCTATCTGCCTGAACACAATCCCACCATAATAATGCATGTCCCTTCAACCTAGACTTTGCAATTTTCACTTTGTCCTTTTCCCCTATTCCTTCACACTCAAATAAATTCTCAATTGCACTGAATAAATCTATTAGTTCCTCATCATCCATCTTTCCTCTTTACATAGGTAAGTCTATCCTTACCCTTGAATCTCAATTCTTTATAGCTTTCACCAACTTAGCCATCCTCTCATCCTCGGGGTCTAACTGCTCTTCCTCTTCAGGTAATTATTCTTCTCCTTCTTCTTCTACTTCCTCATCCAGTGTGATTCTCTTGTCTCTCTTCTATAGTGCTACAATTCTCTCCATAATTGTCTTCATCATTTTTTCCTTCTCATGGTTCTCTTTCTCCCTTTGTTCCAGTGTTGCTTTCAACTTCCTATTGTCCGCCAACTGCTCCTTGACTACCCTGGCCAAATCTATGTTTGTCATCCTCATAGGAAACTCCTCTTCTCCTTCCAACATGTTCTCTAATCTACTTGTGGCTCTGATACCACTTGATATAGTGGATATTTTGGTGGACTGATTAGCAAGGTAAGATGCACAAATTTGGTTTACCAATGACTTATCCTTCCAAGTGCACAATGGCTTCAAGGGACTCAACTCAACCAAGGTTACTCTAGATGTAATCCAATGATATATTTGATGTATTCGGGGTATATAAGGACATATTCAAGTGGTTTCTAAAGTTATCTCTTACTCACAATGATGAAATGTCTTCAAACTGGCCTAGAGACCTAATTAGACAGTCTTGTAGCCCTATAGTGCCCCTTTTGGTCATAAAAATATTCAATTTCCAAAAACACTAAGATAACTAAATGCATATTCAGACACCCTTTTGGCCATATGACAACCTATCAAAGACTTAGGTATTGGTACTTTGGACCAAAATGAAATACTCTGACTGTACCCTTGTAAATGCACTAAAAACTTGATGATTTAACAAATAAACTATATCATAGGAATGTCTCCAAGGTATCAACTCTTGGAAACTGACCTAAAATGGCTCAAAACCTCTATATATAAGAGGAATTACACCCAAACCATAAATAACCCCAAAATCCCCAATTTGATTAATTCAAACCCTTGAATCTAGGGCTTTGCCAATCTTGGCATTCCACACTCTTCTAGAATCAGTTGGTGATTGATTCACCATTCATACCACCCCAAAATACTATTCCAAAAATAAAATGACTATTTTGTTAATCCCAATCTCCCACTACTACTCCTTAGCAACCAAATTCACTAGAAACTTCACTGTTTCAGTCAGTGTTCACTCTCTTTCCTTCAAATCTGTGCAAGTAAGATCATTAGAATGTATTATACATTTTTAGTTTACTCATTCCATGGATCCTAGGCCTTTTCACCCATGGAATGGATCCTAATTAAAAACTAACCTTGAAAATAGATGAAAACTTAACAAAATCAGACTTTAATTCGTTGGAAATGATAGTACAGTCATGTAAGATGACCCTCAATGCATTGGACAAGGAAATGTATAGTTTTAGATTGCTAAATATTCCAACATAAAAGTGAAAATTAAACCAATAAGTATTAAAACCTTTCACAAATGCATGGAATACAAAAATTGGAGACTAAACTTGTGTTTTATTGAAAATCTGTGACTGTCCAAACACTACAGGCCTCTTATGCCCATACAATGGAGTCTCAAGTACAAATAGAAACCAAAAATTAACTTTCCCAACCTTTTCCAATCGGTTTGAGTGCCCACTTAAGTGTTTAAACAATAAAACCCAATTTCCCTCTGAAATGGCTACTAGTCGTTACATTTTAAATATTTGAATTTTTAAACTTTAAAAATGCTTTAAAACCCTTGTAAATAGGAAATTAAGAAGTCCAAAGGTTTCAAAACACCTAAGAGAATTAATTGTATCATTCCTACAATCCTAACTACCCTAAGACACCCTTGGACACTAATGGTCCATATTACATTTTTTCAATCCTTTCAAGGATATAAACTTATTCCTTATATGCAAATGCTATTTCATGGCATCAAACCATTATAGGAGCCAATATATTATAATTGATATGATTTTCATCATTTAGGATCCCTTTGGACCTCTGATTTCTATTAGGTGCCTTCCATTCCTTCCTAGTCTTCATGGTTTGTTCCATAGTCTTCATGTTGATCCTTGAGAGAGAGAGAGAGAGAGAGAGAGAGTTGATAAAATCACCCAAGAGTGTTCAAATAACCCAATATACACCAAAAAAAGAACCTACCAAGTCCCATTAGATGATCCATTCATCTATTCATACATTTGCTTACTTGACTAGTCAAATACATGAGGATATTTTACCTAGGGCTTGATCTTAGAAACCACAAATCTAACTTTGAGTTCCTGAGCTTCTAAATTCCTATAGTACATGTCCCCAAATCTCATTTTCAAAGTGTTAGTGAGGATCCACTAGAGAAATCCCAAGTTAGGGCTCCCTATTAGACACAGACCCAAAATAGGAGGGCTTTAGGACTGTGCTTACAAAACACTTCTAACTTCTACAAATATATACTAAATTGAATGAAACAAATTACTACGAAAAGTAAACTCACAACACCATAAAAATATGTTACTAGTTTTTCTCAGTGGAACCGCACAACACTATACACACTTAGAATTCTTAGAAAACTATCCATATTCCTTCAAAACTTATCAAGCCATACATATCTATGTTCTCTCTTCTTCTGTCCTCTCCAAGGGATCATTTTTATAGCATCATACCATCAATTCAATTTCCCCTTCTGTGAGTTGTAACTAATGGAATACCAAATGACACTATGTAAGGTTGCTTGGCAATATGTTGACAACCTGATGCTTGGCAACAAGAAAATTTGCTCGAAAACAATGCATCTTTTCTCAACAACTATGCAACTTCCTTGGCAACTATGCAACTTTGACAGTCTTTAGGAAATTTAGTAAAGGACAAAACAAACTGAGTCCAAACACTTAGGGGGGAATATAAACATGACATAACCTAGGAATAAGGTTCATATACATCAAAATGATAGGATCTCTAGTGTTAATGGCTTAAGGAGACCTTAAGGTTTATAGTGTAGGTTAAGACACTTAACCTTACAAAGTAGACTGAGATCTTACATTAGAATGATCCAAGGAATCAATCATTTATTCTTAGAACAAAATTTAACCTAGAACTTAAAATGCTGAGAAACCTATCCTATCAAAAAATAAGCCGAGGGTGCTCAACACCATAATAGGTCCTAGTAAAGTATCCCATAATGAGTACTAACTTTTTAGGACTATACAATTTATTGAACTTGGATTTCATGTTGTATATTGTTATTTTTCATTGAGATTGAACAATGGGGGTATAATTAATATCCAATTCGTCTACCTTTGTGGACTCTATTTATCCTTTTTTGGGGTAATTAATGCACTTCTAGTAGTTAACATTTTATATCATATGAGATATTTTAGTCGATTTAATCCAATAGAAATAATAAGCTCACTAAAGAGAGGGAAAATCTACCATCCCAAATTGCACATTGTTCAAGTTTTATAATTATGCATTTATGATAAAACCTGTGAATATTTTTTTTAAAATTTTGACTTCGTGGGAATAATGATGAATAATTAGCAACCTATGATTTGATTTTTGGAATTAATTTGTTGGAAATGGAGATAGTCATCCACAAACATCTTGATAAATTATGAGATTAAAGAACTCATATTATAAATATTATTCCCTTAACGTGTGTACTGGTGACCAAATGTGCTTGTAGTTCATCTACTCCCACCTATTCCAAGAAGAAAAACTCTCATTAGTTCTGATTTGGTCATTATATAACATCTTTTTATGTTGTTATGAGTTTTTCTTTCTCTTTCTCTCTCTAGTGAAGTTCTGCCAAAATACTCTCAACACTTAGACAATCACTGTAGCCAAGGCTCCTCATACATCATGACTATTATCTCAAGGGGGTCTACAACTATTAATAATACTCTCTTGCATGGAATATCATTTTTATATGATCGTGTCTAATTTATTTTCTTATCTGGTGTCTTTACATTGCAATAGGGGTTCTCCTCAAAAGTGAGGATTGTTTCTATCAAATTGTCTATTTCATTTTATGTCTTACAATACTGTTTGTTTGTCTATTGATGTGGAAAACCAAAAAAAGTGGTTTGACTAAGGAAATTTCCAATACAACCCCCAACATTTTTCCTATCTTTATGTGTGCAATTGAATAAGTTTGGAAGATCAAGAATCACTTTCTAGAATCTTTTTAATCATTTATGTGTAGATGATAATATGATCACATAGATATCCCTACAATGCACTGGAATCGAAGATTGAGGCTTAACCCATTTGGTATTATATACCATTATTTATGTACTTACAATTCTGTATTACGTAGATTTTTATCATACTATATTTCTAAGCTATTAATGAGTTTTAGTTTCATATTCTTTATCTAGAATTACACATTTCTAAGCTATTAATGAGTTTTACTTTCATATTTCTCAGCTATTAATGAGTTTTAGTTTCATATTATACATTTCAGTTTTTGAGAATTAACTTTCATTTTCATTCGAGCATTTAATATTGAAGTCTATGTCAAAGGCTGTTTTCTCTTTGACAACCCATTGTCTTGAGAGAAGTTAATCCTCTCCTCGTCATAAAATTCACCTCCACCAAAAGTGTCTATTTTATAGATCAAAGAAAAATAATCAAAATAGGAGTGATATTTAAAATCATGAGCAAATATGAGACCCAAACTATGACTCACATTTTAGTTACATCTTTATGGTGTGTCAATAAATTATAAACAAAATGCAATTGCGTGGTAAAATTCACGCAACGAATTAGGTACTCTTATTTGGATTCATTATTGCTTTAGAACAATGGTCTATAAAGTGTCACTCTTATGCATCATACATTGGTCAAAAGACATCATAATTTTTTTAATCTACCTTGTAACTCCTTCTTACATAATATAATATATTTTATATATTTTTTTAATGTTTCTTAAAATTTAATGTATCATCCTAAAGATTGTACAATAGATTAGATAATTTAAGATGATTCTAAATTAAAAATTGCATGTGAAATAAAGTTATAATTTATGTGAGATGCTCTTTTCACGTGGGAATGTAAAAAGAAACAAATAGCAAATATAAAATTTAGGAATTGTAATATTTCTTTGAATAAAATTTCTCAATAATTTTATGTCATTATATTCAAAGAACAAGTTAGATTATTTTTCAACTTTTTTAAAGTATTCATTTAATTGTCAATGTGATTTATGTTCTTTTTTTTGGGGGGGGGGATAGTATGCAATAATAAGTTAGTGATACTGTATATCAATATGCCTATTATTCATAAATTATATTTCATCATAAGTTAATCTTATGCATGTATCTATTAATTTTGATCTCTTGATGATTTAGCTAATGGAGAATTTAAAAATTCTTGTTTAATTTGTGAACTTTTTATTCTCAATAATATTTTTTTTAATGCTTCTGATGATGTTTTTTTTTTAATACCACATGCTAGAGAAAGTTATGTTATGAATCCTTGAATTATCTATTGTGCATTGGTCCACTTTCTCTGTAATGCACATTTTATTATAAACATGTGATTGATAAATTTAGATGTATTTGTCCACTTTCTATCTTATTCACCTTTATTAGAAACTTGTGATTGATAAATTTAGATGTATCAACAATTCATAGATACATGTTAAAT